>JAPYZN010000091.1:0-55171 GCA_030522865.1 Psyttalia lounsburyi
CTGTCTGTGGTTACTTACCCTCCTAGGAGGATAAATTTTACTTATCGGGCAGTTATGGCAGCCGATAAGTCGCAATTGGTTGAGTCCTACCAACATAAACATGATTTTTCTCCCCGGCGTGGGAGTAAAGTCACAGTTCCCTCCCGCCTAGCGGGAGGGAAGTGTGTACTTTGCTCCCGCCGGGGAGAAATGAATATTTATATATGTTTAGCAAATGTTCCTCGCAGTGAAATTATCGAGTCCATGGATCACATCAGATCCTCTGGCGTCCGAAATTTCTGGGAATTTCCCGTAGACCCCATTCCACACATAGTGATAAATTATTTCACATCCTACGCAGTAGCCGGTGTCAATGCAATTCCCGTGGAATCGTCCTTTCTCCAAGTCACCTCCATCGAATACTTCACCTACGAACTCTATCACGCCTTCAACATTCAGAATATTTATTATATCTAATACAAACGTGGAGGAATGCGAGTGATAAAATCATATAAATCAATTTGCCCGGGTGAATTCCTATTGAGTGCTGACGGGATATCAGGATAAAGGGGATCATTCGACAATATTCACACCTCGTGGAGGAAATGAGATGGAAAAACCAGTGATTCCGAGGAAAATGTCAGTAAGTTTTTATTTAAATTTATATTGATTCAGAATTTTTTTTAGCAGTCAACAAAATTAATCCAAAAAATAGTAATTTGATAATTAATATTATTATTTATTATTTGTCTATTGTTAGTTGACAATTTATTTAAATTTTTGGAACAAATTAAGGATACATTAGTTTCAAATAAATTAAGGAGGAGAACGAATTATCAAAATTGTAATAAACTGTAATAATTCCCGGAAGTTGAATGAATTTTTTATTTGAGGCAATTAAAATTATTTTTATTGAAATAAAAATTAGAAAATATTGTTAAAGTCAATGCCGTTGATGGGAAATTGATTCACTCATTAAATTCCAGTAAAAAAATCTTCTGCGATACAATCTAAATCGCAGACACGTCACCTCAGTGATCAGCGAGGAATGCTCATATAAAATTGATAATCAATTTTAGTCTTCTCGGGTTCATTCCTCATAGACGACCCACTTTTTTCCACGTCCTTGCGGATACTCCAACTCGAATGCTGCCCCCCTCCCGGCCCATCTGGACAGAATCGAGAGCTTGAATTCAATTTAAGGTGAAATTTATCAAGTGATCTCCTCCTATAAAAAAAATCAATAAAATTTATTTTCAATCACTGGACACTCATTGAATTTCAAAATTGAAAATTAGATTAATTAAATAGACAATTATTTGAGACGTCGGAAAAATAATTACGCCCAATTTCATTTTTCTGATTAAAAAAAAGGTTTCTGGAGTTCTCAAAATATTCAATAATTTTTCAAGATTTTTCAGTGACAAAATACATGGAAATTTCTCGCGACGTCAGTTACGCGATTTTGTTCTAGAAATTTCGTCTCAATTTCTAGAAAAAAAAAATTCTCATACTATCCTGTTATTTCCATATTATAATTTGTCGTATGCACTTTAGTTGACGTCCTTGGGGAGCCTCCAACGCGGCCACTGCCCCCTCTCAACCCGTCGACGGTCAATTACCGCGGACTTGACCGGTAATTACTCTCCTTATAAATCTGTCAGTTAGATCAGAAATTCGCAAAATTACCAATTGAAACCGTCAGATTTCAATTCCCATCAATAAATGGCTTACAAAAATTTTTCTTTAGCAAATTATTTTTAATACGATATTTTTGACTAAAAAAATCATTCATTCGTATTAGATTTCTTCATCTGATGAGTTCATAGCAAGTGATTTCAAGTAATAAATTTATTATTTTCTTCTAATCTGATTTGGCCCTGAAATGGGATCTTCTTCTAAACTCTCAGAGCAAAACTACAAAAAAAATGACTCCCAATTTGCAATTACAGAGGAATTTGCAAAATGACTAAAAAAAGTGGTCACAAAAATTATTGTTCATTAAATTACATTTAATAAGATAGTTTTGACTAACAAAAATCATTCATTGTTGTTAAACTTATTCATCTCCTAAGTTCGTAGGCAGTGATGGCAAATAATAAATTTATTACGGAATTTTACTTTTAAATCATTATAATAAATATAGAAACGGTCAATTTTGTTGTGGACTGGTAATTGCACCATTCGTGTAATGAACTATTGAATAATCACTGAATTTCCGGGAATAAATTTCTCCCGAATTTCGTCACACCACGCGAACGTGAAATTTCATGTCCAAGGGGGATCGGCCTCTCCACGAAGCCATATTCCATGGTCACTCAAGGTCGTCCCGACAATACGTGGGTTTTTTCATGTATCTAACGTCGTGAGTACGTGCTCCAAGTGGGAGAAAAAAAATCCCCCCCACGAAAATTCAGATGATCGGTAATTTCGAAAGGTTAATGACATTGACAGTCCCTGGGCGATTGAGATTTCGCTCTCGCTGCGGTAGATTTTCTAAAAATATACCGGTTTTTCTATTTATACTGGGATGACGGCGCCGAATGAAATTGTATGGTGTAATCCGTGTGAGCCGAAAACCCGCCCATCCGATGACGCTTCCTCGGCACTGACCTTACGCCTTTTGGCATGCGGTTTTCGGGGGATTGGCGAATTAAAATTTCAACGCTCGTCGGGTTTTTATCTTCGCGCATTTGAATTGGCAACTACCGGCGCAGGAATTTCGCCACTTGAGGTCTAGAACTCGAATTGTGGACTGGGAGTCGACGTAGGTAGAGAGATAAGATTGTAAGTGGATTTTCTGGGGGACTCCCGCATGTTTTTGACGAGAATTTTTGAATTTCACAGGACGAAAATTATTATAATGTGGAAAGCCCGTGCGAGTTCCAGTGGATTTTTATTGAGAATTCAATTGAAACGGTTTCTCATTTTTTTGATTAAGTTATTTACAGTAGCAATTTTTGGGCATGAAAGAAGTCGAAAAATTTCAGTCGAGGGAATTCCATTGAACATTTGGAAATAAAATCTACAATATTTTTGCCCTCCTCAATGGAGAGGAGCAATTCCGGCTTCAGTGGCACGGGCAGTAGAAAAAGCCATTTAAGGAATGACCCTCTGACTCAAGTAGAAATGGCCTCTCCATAAATTTCTTTTTTTGTTTTACCACATTTCCATAGAATTCCTGAAGACTCAGACTTCGATGCAATTCCTCCGAGAAAGCACTACAAATTTCTATTCAATGTCGTCACTAACAAATTTTTAAAAAAATTCCACAATTTTTCAAGCTTTTAAATTTAAAGTAAAATTTTTTCCTTTTAATTTTTTTTATTACTATTATTACAAATAGTTTCATGTTTCAGTATTTATTCAGCTCTAGGGGTAAACGGCAGTGAAAGGATCCCAAATCATCCGGAAGCAAATTTCGATGATTTCCATAGATTTCCCAAAAAATCGACAGAAATTAGGGGAGAGCAGAGCAAAATGGAACGTCTTCAATTGTCAATAACTCAAGATCGGCGAAGTGATATTGAATGATGTTTATCTCATATCGAAGCTGGGATTTTCAGCCTCAAAATGAAAAAAAAATTACTCAATTTCACCCAGCCAATCCCGAGTTATTGACGATTGAAATCGCCCTGTTTTGCCCCACTGTCCTCTAAAATTAATTAGAATGATAATTCTTGTGGAAAACAATATGTTCTTCTGTTCAATCTCTCCGCGCATGCTATCATTGCGGAATCCCCAGACATTTTATGATAACGATAATGATGACGTGACGTGATTAGTCTTCTGATAGCAGCAATCTCAGTAGCTATGATGAAACCTTATGTATAGTTTCGAAATGTTGCATCGCAGTCGCATCACAATCTCGTGAATGATTTCGCACTTATTGAGATAGCATAATATGCTTTCATCGCATCTGCAGGGAAATCAGATTTTAGCAGTTCAAAATCCAATTATATGTATTTTTCGGATTGTTTTTTTTTAGTGGCTTAGAGTGATATTATTGGAATGTGGGTTTGAAATAATCACAAAATACCACTTTTATTTTCTTCAAAACTCAAAATACCTTTCATTAAATTATCAAAAACTCTAGACAGTCAGAAGGTACTTTACTCTTTATGACGGTTTAGACAAGACTAAAGATATTTGCTGGTGAGGCCCAGACTTCATATGGCGTGGGGTGCAATATAATTTCCACCCCCTGAAGCAGTTAGGGCTCAACCACGTGACGATACCTGGAAACTAGAGGATTAGGGGGAAGTACTCACACTATTATTACTATAAATTCTTTTTTCAAAACATTGTTCATTACCTCAAAATCGGCGCGACTAACCACAAGAAAAATCATAATTAAATCGCCCGAAAATCTAATTTCCGACTTGTGTGCATGATCTCTGCACGTCCGAAATTAGGTCTGCTGACGATTTGCGCATTATTTCACGGGTAATCCGTCACGGCTATTTCGAGTGGCGAAGGATTACATCCGGGCCTTAATGGCGCACATATAATTGGAAAGTGTGAATTTCGTAATCTGGGGAAGACCCCAAATTCCAACCGATATAATCCACGCCATCGATTATTTACACTGTCGTAGATTTTATGTACAATATTTTACATTTTTTATTTAACATCAGTTCTCATACTTGAAGTTCACAGTCTGTTAGATATTTACAAATCTCGTTCATATATCTTTGATCATCTGCGGCTGTGAATTTTTTTTGTTGTGTAAGGAGGGCAACAATTTAATTTTATCAATCTTCCTATTGATTTGGATCTATAGACCTCGCATTTTGGACAATAGTATAATACATGTTCAAATGTCTCACCAACTGCTCCACAAGGGCAATTTGCGTCGTTAATTATCCCAACTCTTTCCAGAGCCGCTGCCAGATGGTAATGGTTGGTCCGGACGCGATTGGCTGTTACAGTATTTATTCATCTCTAGGTGTAAACGGCAGTGAAAGGATCCCAAATCATCCGGAAGCAAATTTCGATGATTCCGATAGATTTCCCAAAAAATCGACAGAAATTAGGGGAGAGAACTCTCAATTGGTCTGATTTGTCGGCCGTTGCAGTTCCCGCTAATCTCCCTACTGCCTCATTTCCCTCGATGCCACAATGAGAGGATTATGATTTGAGGATTATTTTCTTTGATTTTGTGATTATTTCTGTTCCTGGATGAAAAAATTATTTAATTATGTTAATATTATTATTTTGGACATTTAATTATTATTTTAATCTGATTTTTATACGAAATTGCAAGTTTATTCTGAAAATGAAACCCCTAAATCCGGAGAAATTATTACGGAATTTCGTGTAATGAAATAATTGTGCGTATGGTGAATGACCAAAAGGGCTGACGCAACTGGTACCTCACACGAGGGCCAGAAACACTCACTCATCCAGTGAATCGTGCGTCTGGGCATGCACTCGGTGCAGGTCGTTGCGAGTCCGATCGTTCAATTTCTCCGAAACCAATTCCTTTTTTTCCCCATTGATCAGTCCATTGTACCTGTAATTTGGCAAAAGAGGGCTTCCAAGATCCACATTTTTATCACCGGAAATACCTCGCTCGGGTATGCCGGGTAAATTTCATGGAATTCGGAGGGGTAGGGGCGAGTATGGGAGACAGACTTCAGAGAAATTTTCTTGGAGAAAGGGCCGATGATGCACGCCCCGGAAATTCCGATTTTATTTCAGTTGCGGTGGTAAAGGGTTAGCCATCAGTTTCGACGTTGGGATTCAATCGTAAATTAATCAGTAGGAATTTGCCATTTTTTCCGGAAATTTTTGGCCGATGTTAAATTTTGTTGTTTTTTTCTTTATTTAAATTTTTTTTTTTCAATTAATTAAGTTACACCCAAAATTAACCAATAGAAATTTGTTTGTTTTCGTGGACTTCTCTGGCAGATAGATTAAAATAAATTTATTTCCTGTTAAATTTATTATTTTAGGATTGTTAAATTATTAGACCCTTTTATTAGTCATTATTAATTATGAGAAAATTTATACTAATAAGAAATTAATTGTATAATCACAAAATTCCAATTTTGCAATTGACCGAAAAATTTTGCAATTATAACTGAAAATTTTAATGTTAAATTTGTAGTTAACAAAATTATAAAATGAATTAGATTACAAGCAAAATTATTAACAATCCCGAGAATCTCATTTGAGCCGGATCTTCTGAGAATTCCCAATAAGCTCAGTACGATTTTTAACGAGAATTAGAAAAGCGATTATTCATCGCAAATATTGCTCGCGGTCTTCCAAGATTAGCGATGACTAGGAGAATTCCGCTACTTTAAATTCCAATATTGTAGTTTATCACTATCCACCGGCAGAATCGAGCAAGTCCGAACGCGTCGGAGGACGGTATTGCGTGAGGAGATGCAATACCCGGCTTTCTCCAACTCCACCGAAGGCGAATTTTCTCCTGGAATTTTTTCTGACTGATGTAAGCGACATCGTTTCTAGTCCGTTGATAACCCGGACAGCAATGACAAGGTCACGGGACATTAAAAATAATTACGATGTTGACGAAATTGTCGTGAGTGATGTTTAGCTGAATTATTTGACTCTCATCTTACTCACGAAAGAATTGAGTGAAAAATCCCACTGAATTCCCTAGACAATTCTATTAGTTTATGGAAAAATCGATTGAATCTTATTTTACTAAAAAAAGTTATTTTATTGACGAATTTGTTCTAAAGTCTTTAAATGTCTCGAAACATTGACCTCGTTTAGAACAAAAAAAACTCTAAACAAAAAAATTGTGTATTTATTAAACATTTTTGCATAATATTTTTATTAAGGCTTGGATTATGAGTAATGATTTTACTCTTCTATGCAAATAACTTTACGTATTTTCTGGACAATTTATTTAATTCTCTGAATTTCTTCTAAATCTGCAGATGCATCGAAATCTTTGTCGCGTTTAGAAGACCAAAAGTATTCCTTTATAAAAAAATTGTAAAATTTGGTTTTATTTATTGAACATTTTTGCATAATATTACAATCAGAATTTTGATTGTGCCTATTTATGCGAATTATTACTTATTTTTTCCAGAGCCTGAAGATTTTGATGAAAGTCGGAATTACTTCTCTAATATCCCTTGACCTTCACATTGATAATAAACATCGCGGAGATGAGAACAATTACTGATAACCCGTCTAGCATTAGAATAATATATCTCGATGTGAATCGATCCCTGCAGAGGTCAAGAAAAAAAAAGCTGTCAATTTTAGATATTTTGGGGCTGAGAAAGACAAGTTGGCATTGGGCGAGAGAAGAAGGCCATAGGTTTTGATGATGAACGTGACATTGGACACTTCTAATCAGTGATATGAAAAATTTATGTTGATAAATAACCCAAGGGCAATGTTACATCAGGAGATTGACCATGAAATGAAACCCTGAGATCTAATTACAAAATACAAATAAATGTTTCATATTTTGATCGATGGAGATCTCGCAAAAAAGATAGAAATTCTTCACTCAATAAATTCCAAATTATAAACTGCCTGAAATAATTGCTCGTCTCTCAAAAAATCAAATGTATTTAATTTTCGTTCTATGCGTTATACATGAAATATAAAATTAATCCAGAATTTTTTTTCATTTCTAAATGATTCCTTTTTTTTTAATCTCGGCAAAATAGAGACTAGACTTTGTCTTATTTCGAGGGTATTATTTGACTTTCAAAAAATTCCTCATAAAATTAATTTTATAAAAAAATAACAGTGGAAATTTTGTGAAAATTAGTTTAGAATTTCTTTTTTGATGATACGCCGAATTAAATTCTAAATTTTGTGGAGCTCCATTGACTGACCACACGTGGGTCGAGTCTCGGTCGCGCCCCCTTCGCCGGCCAATGAAAATGCTCTGGCCACTATTGCGAATTTATCTCCGCGCAGGAAACAATGTTATTACTGCAGTTGAATCATTCGGTGTATCGAGACGGAGACAAGGGGCTCAACTTATTGCCGGGAAAAATTGAATTGTGATACAAAATAATGTATGAATTGTAATTGTAATAGAATGCCTGCAGGAATCGTCGGCTTTCTGAATTTATCTAGTATTTTTTGAATAAAAAATAATCAAGTCAAAAGATGAAATTTTGGCCGACAAATTTCTATTCTTTTTTTCTTTTAAGGTCGGCGTAAGGTTGATCCAATGTCGGCCTAAGGGCGGTTTTATGGGGGAAGTGGGGTCGTATGGGACATGAAAATCTGGAAAAACATATATTTCGATTTTTGAGACAAGAGAACTCTCGAGTACTTGTGTACCTGAACTCCATCTGATAAACGCAATTTTTTGTTCTCACTCTGGTCGGAAGCAAAAAAATTCTACGTCATAAATTCTAAATACGCTCATTAGATCGTTCGATTAGTCCTCGTGTGCCTGGACTTATCATTCTAGGAATGGCGTGAACATCCGAATTTACGAGCCCACAGTTCAGTGAGATAATCTTCGAAAATGTTGAAACAGCTTCTGATTCGTTTCTTTTTTTCGCAAAATTGAAGCTGAGACAGGCACTCATGCAAGTGTTATGTCCGGACTGATAACCTCCACGCGCCACTCGATGTTACAATGTTTAGATTATTTCGGCCACAAATTGTGTGAGTAATATTGATTGAGAGTTTCATCTTCAATACAGCACTGATAAAAACTCATTGATAAACATGAATGAAAATGAGGTCTCGTTTTATTTATAGAAAAAATACGTGAGATTTTATCTAGACTATGTGCGTCGTTTGATTTTTCCAGAATATTTTGATGATTTTTGTTATCATTTTTTAAAGACTCGAGACATTATCGGGGGTTCACAATTTTCTGATGTAATTTATCCCCTAAGTCTGGTGAAAATACGTCTGCAGCGAAAATTATATTTTTTTATGTAATTAATTCCATTTTTTTATATTCTCGGACAAAAGAGAACAACAAAAAAATTAATGTAAATAATTTTCACGAAGTGTGTTTCGCAAAAATTGTCATTAACAAAATACAAAAAAATTCCTACATTACATTTTTTTTTAACTTCATTTATTCTCTTCGTTATCAAATTCAAGAAAAAATTCCCATTTCGTGAAAGACAAACTTTTACAAAATACTCTGGGGAAATTCCAATGATTTGAGCAGGCGTAATTTTTACTGGAAAAGCAAAGAAAAATAAAGAAAGCTCTTCAATGAATTTTATGAATCACGAGTTGAATCGAAGTGTGAAGAGCGGACGGTTCCCGCAATAACTGAAATAGGTATCCAACAAAATTGGGGCTCTTAAAAAATAGACGTTTTCAAAACTCCTACGCAACGAAAATTCATCAAGTGCCTGAACGATGTTTCATACTTTTTATTTGATCTCGACGAGGCAATTGGCCAAAATTAGGGTGCAGGTCGTCACAGGTTCCGGCGACGAGAAATTCCGATTGGACTCATTGAAAGAGAAATCGGTAGGGGGAGGGGGTTCTCGTATTTTATTAGGCGGAGGGGGGAATTTACAATGAGCTCTTCTCTGGAATATCAGATCATCAACTGATTAACGCGTAGTGGATTAATCTCCAGACATCGTGGATTCCAATCTTTCCACTTTTTTTTTCTAGTGTCTCCAATGTAATTACATTTTAATTCAACCTACCTCAAGTTATTTCCACGCATTTTTTTCATTTTTGTTTCAACGTTTTCGCAAATGCTTGTAAAAACGTTGAAAAAATGTAATTATGGGACAATATCCAATCGGAAGGATATTGCTTAATTATTAACAAAAAATAGGTTTTTTTTTAATACCCTGAGGTAAGGTAAATACGATATCCTCGCTTAATTCTTCTCGTTCACCCATCCACCACCGGCTCATCACTGGCAACTTATTTTTTATTCCCTCTCAATCGAAATTGAGAATTCAACGGGAGATGCTGGATGCCATAGTATTTCAACTCCCGGACGTCTCATCGCTCAATGGCGAATACAAATGTTGCGGCTGTACGTGCAAACTAGACGGCCAGTGGCAATAAGTCGGGAGTTTATATCTGTCCCGCTATACACGAGAGACTAGAGAACGCAACGTGACACTGTCGATTGGTGTAGGTCAAGAACGAATCTGCACTTGTGTTGTCGGACTATTGTCACAGGAAAACGGAGCATTTTGCGTCAATATCCGATCGCTGGCGATTACTACTGAGGATAATGATCGTCAGGTAATGATCCGCATGTTCGTCGCAGACTACGCGAAGTTAATTGGGACAGGGAAATTTTACGAGGATAGACACGTTGTCCGGGAACTAGGTTCCGAGTTATAGATTTTTCTGAGGAAAATTCCGGGAATAGCAAGGATTTACCTGCTCCAGTCTTACGACTACTGTCAATATTTTTTGCCTTTTTTCCGTTTCGTAGTTCGGGGCAATCGGTCGTCGAAATCCGCGCTCGGGGATTTTTTTCTTTTTTCGCAATTTTTTTCGATTATTTTCCCGATAGTCGGACATTTTTCGTTATTTATTTTTAATGACGCGCGGTTTTTGGAAATGGGAGAGTCTTCTAGGGAATTTACCCCAATTTAATTGTTTAATTTTGATAATGAAAAAGAGGGAAAATACTATTGGTAAAGACACATTCAACTCTGCCGAGAAATTGATTTGAAGAAAAAGCGTTTTCTAGGAAATTTCCCGGCTTAAAGTGTTAATTTTTTATGTATATTAATTTGCTTGATGAAGAAAATGAAAAAAATCGAAGTGAAAAATATAGAAAGCTTTGGAAATGATAAATTCGACTCGAAAAATAATCACTTTCAAACCCATTAGAAATTTATTCGTATTGAAAATGAAAAAAGTATGCGCAGAAAAAGAATTGTCTTTCGTAATGAGAAGTTTCGAAGAAAAATGTACATTTTCAAAATTCGATCGCTAAGAATCGATAAATTCAATTCCAAAAAATGAATTCAGTTAATACTCATTTAATTCTGACGATGACAAAATACCCCCCACGTCTCTCCTGCATACATCACTGACGAAAAAGAATAATAGATGTGGGTGGTTAATTGCCTCCGAGAGAAGTCCCGGTACAAAACAAATAAGAACAATTACACTGACCCGATTGATGTTGAAGCCACTCGGTAACTCACTGGGTCGTCGCGAAGACGAACGATTGACCCAGGTCAGACACACGATTCGACTCGGGCTCGTCCTGGGCGAGATGAAACAAAACTTGCAGGAGAAATTTTATAAATTTCGTTTCCAAATAAAATCGAATGATCAGTTTTCAGTCGATTTATTCTTCAACTCTATATATTTTTAATCCGATCATTTTTCAATTAAATTTGTCCAATATATTTTGAAAGAAGTGGGAACGAGTGGGCTCCGACGAAATTACAGTTTGCAAAAATAAATACCGTCTTAATAAATAAATAAATAAACAAATAAACATCCTTCGCATAAATTAGTAAGTCGATTTCTCCCAGGGAATCGGCAAAATCATTTTTCCGATTTTAACGTTATTTATAACTGAAAAAAGTGGTAAATTGAGAAAAAAAATGACTATTAAACAATCTAATAACATTTTGCAGTCACTCATTGCCTCCTATATTTAAAAAAAAATAATATTTTATTAAGCTGTTGGGCCATCAATTAATTATTTATTGAAAAGATTTTTTTTGGGAAATTAATCGATTTTTTTCAGTGAGATTTATTGAATTTGAATGAGATGTAATTATCAATCATTTTGTTATGTAATTTGAGAAATGAGTTGTAAAAAATCGAAGTTTTTCGTATTGGGAAACTGGCGATTTGTGCCACGCTCACGTTACCCAAAATCACGTGGATATTTCCGTGGACTTTGGGCCCTCTAGCATTCATATGGAATGTGTTTCATCGGGAATTATCGAAGTATCCGGGTCTTCATCGATATCAATAACTTCCACGGAATTCAATATTGCAGTAAATTTCGAATCTCAACACGTGTAAAAATCTATAAAAAATAAAATAATTTGGGATAATTAAAAATATATTTCTCATATTTATAAAATAAAAAAAAAAAAAAATTAAACATAAATTTAGTTTTTACAATTTAATATTCAATTCAATAGAAAAATATATAATTCTGAAGATATTTCTCCGTGCGGCTTCCAGCCCCAAAAATAAATAAAAATTACCTGTTAAGTCGAGATTGTCACCCCCCCCCCCCCCATATTTTCCTGAATTTCCCGCAAATAATTTTCCATCATTATACAAACAAAGAAAGGAACATTAATTGAAATTTGAGGGAATTGAATATAAAAAGAATGATAATTCTCAATAAGTCGCAAAATAAATTAAAAATTGCAGGAAAATAAAATTGCAATTACAAATTCTTCCTTTTCCTGTGAATTAAAAATTAGCAAATCCCCTGATTTTATTGAATTTTCCACGAGTAATTTTTCCTGAGTGAATTGAAAAAAAAATCGATCCCTTTTATTTTCAGATTGTCACGATGACACTGTACAACTTGACCATTAACCGGCCGTGGATTATCCAATTTTCGCGAGGGAAGGGGGACGAGTATGCTGTACCGGAGGGCTCATGGTGCGGAGGCCGGTGTCGGGAGCGCAAGATAAAAGTGAGGGAGGATCCAAGTTGCGTGAGTGGAGGGAGGTGGCTTCAACGCTCTTCGAGTATATATGCGAGAAGCAGATCGGCTATGGGTACAGTTCACCAAGAGACAATACAGAAAAGAGACTAGTTCCAAGACACCTGAGGAGACCTGTTGAATTTTCGCCATTTGTTATAATTTATTCATCACCTGAGTTGTTATTATTTGAGTATTTTTCTCGAAAAACAGTGAGAGGTTTTAGTGAAGTGTGTGAGCTTTTGGAGATTGAAGTTGATTTGACACATTTGGATAAAATTGAAAGTCATGGGGAGCTTCAAAGAGTTCAGCTTTTCCACTGCTGTTAGTCTGATTGTCCTCGTGACCCTTATGACGGAATTCACATACGCCAGACCCTCGACAATGACGATTGGGTACTAGCTCTTGACATTAACTATTTTCTAATGGTCATTTCACTCGCTCAATTTCACTTCATTCCCTCGATTTGCCCTCATTTTAAACCATTTCACTTGTTTTTACATTTTAGTAGGCGGGATTATTTGCTCAGGGGTGTTGTCATTAAAAATTCAAGGAAATTGTGGGGGAGCTATCGGAGCGAATCGAGCGATTCTATAAGCACCAAATCTTTCACATTTACCTTTTAAATAATTGAGAACAATGTTTTGTAACTTTTGGTAATTTCTTTCGATAATTTTCGTTGCATCATTACTCGAGTCACCGAGCGGACGATCGGAGCGAGGGAAAGTGCAAAAATTGTGGATGATGCAGCTGATTGTAGTCCAACTGGCTGATGCAATATCATTAGTTATTTTCGGTTGAATTGGGATCATTTCACTGTTAGGTCTCGAGGAAATTCCGGATTTCGTTCGACATTTTCCTTCATCCCCACTCATTCTTGAAGAAATCGTTTATTGAGATCAAACTGTTGCATTCATGGACATTTTTTAATTTTTAAAAATGTGTTTTCATTTCAGCCGCCACAAACGCACGTCCGATCAACGACTCGCTGAGCTGGAGACACTCATAGCTTTAGAAAATTTGCGCGGCAAACTGGTGACAGTACCTGTCGGGTTCGGCAAGGTCGATCCTGCCAAAATGTAAGTGGAATTGTTGATAAACTGGGAAAAATATTATTTTTTAAATTACTATTCATTTGGGCGAGCGGATTCGTCAAATTACTCTACTCCGCTTACAGTTCTTGTCAGGAGGACGCTTGATTGGGAATTTATTTTTCTTTTCCCGGGAGACTACGGAATTGTTGTCATTACGGCGGCATTAATAATAATGTTAAAGAGAATTTCATGAGAGGGGATAATTGAGGATGAGTTTAGGAAATTATGTTCGAAGATATATTCCATTGTTATAATTATTAATCGAAATAAATGGATCAATCGATTGTCTGGGATGGACATTGTTTTACGAATTTTTATTTGATTGGTAATTAACAATTCATTCCAATCAATATTCAATGGGAGTATTTTTATTGAAGACTCGAATCAACAGTTGCAGTGTATTTAATACTGAAAATATATTATAGTACAATAAATTCTCAAATTCAAATCCAAAAATTGAAATTCCATTGAATAATCAGAGAATTAACTCGTCAATCTCAAAATGGTAAAAATTCTCGGCAATTTTTCCGATTCAAAGTTTAATTATCCTCAACACAAAAAAAAGGCTCCTCAGTAGTTCAAAAATCACTTAAAACTTCAAATAAATTTTTAAATAGTTTGTCTGGGGCGAAAATAATTTACAGATTTTTTGTGTATTTGTTAATGAGAAAGATCGAAAGTCTCATGAATATTAAATAAACGTATTAATTGTCAAGGAGAATCGATAGTACAATAAATTTTCGCCTATATAACAATTGAAATTGAAATTGAAAAATTGAACAATAATAATTATTATAGCAAATAGATAACAATTATCTATAGAATTCTCGACATGAGAAGTGTAATTACGGTTTTTTTTCAAAAAAATTAAGTGCAAAAAAATTCGCCAATATTCGAAAAATCATCTTAAACTTTCTCCTATCGGAATAATTGCAAGTCACGGGATTTCCGCGAAACTCCCCAGCTCAAATAATCCCACACACTGGAATGACGAAGACCCGATAAGAGCATGAATAAATTCACGTAATATTACATAAAATAGAATCACGATACTATCCGTGAGTAATTCGTCCTCGATTCGATATCCGGCCCAATGATAACACAACCAAGGGATCGGTTATCTATTTCATGAATACGTTCGGCTGTAATCGGTAGAGAATTTTCCTAGACTTAAGCTATCACGGGATTTTCCCCTGGACTGAGAAAAAAAATTTAGTATTCCTCCACGAAGTCTCGGTTGTGGCCAGACGCTGAAAAAAATGTCATTTTGTTGAACTTATTTTTTTTCTGGACGACCTGACGATAGAAATTTCACTGTGAAACTCAATTTCGGCGAGGAATTAAGGGGAACTGAAAATTAAAATTTTCCCTCTCGCTAATTTTTCTTGCATTCAATTTTCCCTGGAACTTCAAGGAATTTTGTCACTAAAAATTCCCGATCTCGTCATAAAAATCCATAAAATTTAATTTTTTCCAACAGTACAAACAATAATAAATGATAATGATACATTTTAATAGATAACTAAATAATAAGAATACATTTTTGGAATAATTCTCAACCAACCGATAATTCTGACCCCAATGATGTAGACAACTCATTCGTTTCTCTCCCACCGTTTGAGACGACGTGTGAGCCCTCCTCGGGGAGTCATTCAGACGTTTACTCCTCAAACCCCAACGGTAGACTGCGAGCAATGATACCCCTGCGGCGTTACTGTCACACTGCCCTCGTAACATCAACATAATCGAGTTACACCTGTTCGCGGCAGTGTTCAGGGGTACGCGACGAATAAATTTGCATTGGAAGACGATATCCACGGTCTCAGGGTGAAAATTCATTTATTGGAAGATGGGGAATTGAGGTACAGATCGTGGAATTGATAAAACTAGACGCCAGTTGCATTCGATCTCCAGCGAATTTCATGAATTCAAATATCGTTACGAGGCCAAGATAAATAGTTGTCTCTTGAAAAAAGACTGAAACGTTTTTTTTTTGGAAATAATTTGCTGAGAAAATTTTAATTAAATAAAAGTAGAAATTTTTTAAAATTATCTACTAATTTCAGGAATTTTGACATTTCGTCTAATTCGCAATTAAATTTTCTTTTAGTGTACAATGATCCCAATTTTTGAGGATTTTGGAGAATTGAATTACTGCCACCGGAAGTAATGGAATTTTCGTTCAAAGCTCTCGGCATTTTTCTTATTTTACTTTTTCTACTGTAAAGTCTTGGTAAAAATTGATACTTTTCTGAAAGCGATCGTAAAATAAAACTGACTCATCTCATTTTGAGAAAATACTTCACTTGAAAATTTACATTTTTATCGTGAACATACGCGACGTGTTCCCACAAATGGCAAAATTTTCATTCAAATGTCTTGCATCTCCAGTCCCAGACAAATTCTCCAACAACTGGTCGTAAAACGGAACTGGCTCAGCATTTGTTTTTAAATGCACCGATTTTTCAATTTTCTCCAGATTTTTTGTAAAATATCCTATTCTTAAACAATAGAATTCCTTGAAAGAATTCTAAAAGTAGAATTCCAAGAAATTCTACTAGCATTCTCAAATTAAATTCATTAAGTTGATTAAATTAAATTAATTGAATGGATTTTCCTTTCCGCGAAAAAATCCCCAATTATTGGGCGTAAAGCGAAACCGACTCAGCATTTTATAAAATGACTGCTTCAATCCTCAATTAGTACTACGTTTCTGTTTACAGACATAAAAACCGTTCACTGAATATTAAATAAATTTTCATTTTCCAACCGGTGATGATGGTGAAGGTGTCATTGACGTCATCCGCGATAAATCATCGCCAGGAGTTATGAGCAATTGATTGTCAACAGCAATTGTCGACGCGTGTCGTTTAAAATTCTCTCTCCCGTACCGGAATTATCTCGTTGAATGTATTATTAAGGAAATAATTACTAATGTTTTCCTCGTTTTTTTTCTGTTTCCGTAGAGGACGCAGGAGGCGATCGAGCGTGGAATTTGATCTGCAGAGACTCCGCCGTTTTCTTCAGGTACTCGGCAGCCAGTCCGAGTCCAACAGCGAGGAGAGCAGTGAGGACATTTTCCCCTCATTACTGGTGAGTTGTTAAATTAATTATCTGTTGTTTATTAAGCGATTTCTTATGTTATCAACGAAGATTTGAGAAAATTGGAATCTAGTGGCTATCGAGTTGATTTATTATATTTTATTCACTTATTTTTTATGGCGATCGATTTAATAATAATGATTAATTGAATGAATTATTGATGGTACAATTTTTTTAAGTATTAGATCATTATTCGCCGTAAATAGATTTTTTTTACATCGTTGATTAAGATTTTTCTCGTAAGTTTAATCATTGAAATTATTGGGAGATATATTCAATAATCATTTTCATATTTTTCTTACAGCAAAATGAGGACCGCGAACGTGACGAAGATCTCGGAAATCAACTGATATAACTTTAGCCATATCCGCAGAAAAAGCCATCCATCCCCTGCAATTGCCAGTAATACAATCAGGGATGAAGAAAAACATTCATGGAAATTGAAGAAAAAATCTTCTATGCCCAACCAGTATTAGCCTGATCATCTCGTCGTTCAACATCTTCAGTCACACGTTCTATTTCCGAGATAATTCCATTCGTACGATTACGGGATTACCGATTGATTTAAATGTCCTCCCGTGGAGCAATATTTTTGTAACTCTCTGTGTTCTTTAGTTGTCAAACGTCGGCGGAGTATTTTTTTTTTTCGTAACGCAATCGACGTTTTCTTAGGTATTTATTCGATTTGTACTACTGATTTAGTCTAAGTAGAATTTTTCAATTTATTTATTTTTAGCAATTATTCCTCGCGCAGAAAAAAAGAAAAATCCAGAGAATTCGACTGGAAATTCTAGGAAAGTCCTAATAGAAATTTTATTAACTTTTCATTTCATTGAGACGAGATTTTTCTGAAGAAAATATCGCAATTGAATAAGTTGTACAGAGAAATTGAATTCGCATTCTGCAGCGAATTTTATCTGAGTTCTTTTAGTCTATTAAAAAATTCCAATTTTCCTGGAAATTTTCGTTTTTTAAAAATTCAGATATACAAAGAAAACCTCCTAGTTTCCAATTAGATCGCACTTAATTTTTTTGAGTTTTTAAATAATTTTTTTTATAGGAAATTGCGTAGAGACTCAATCAATCGCAGCTATTCTGACTAAATACGTCGAATGACCTTGACGATAACATTATCACCCCTTGAATTTGCAATTAATCTACTTATCCTCATCAAGCGTTCAAAGTTTATAATAAACACGCGAATCAGTAATTTTTTTTCGTTTCTGAATAAAATTGTCGCGCGTTCGTAACTTATCTAGTTAATTACTGTAATTATTAGTTGATTAATTGATCAATTAATTGACACGACTGATGATTGTCAAGATGCCCCCTTTAAATTAATTATTTATTTTCTCTCATAGTTAGACAATTTTTTTTTGCTGCGATTTTGTGGAGCATTTTCTGCCACAAGATCGGTTCCAATTTGAGACAGTATTCGATGATTTCATCATTTATTCTTAATCATCGTCATTTATTTATTTATTGCATCATCAATCATCATTGACAAAACACTTATGAGTCTGTGACTCCTGTCGATTGAAATTATGACTTTTAAATTCGAGACATGAATAGTCATTTCATTATTGTAAACATCATATATTCGTAATTATAGTTTAATTTATTTTATTTATTTAAGGTAATTTATTTTTTTTTCACGAATCATTGACGTGAATCTTATGTAAGAGCAATAAAGAAAGTGCATCTCTGTAAAATATATCTCAATGTTGCTTGTTTATTAATAAATATTCCCCTTGCCATTTCGGATTTGTTTATGAGATCCGTAAAACATAATTTTATTTTTGCAAAGTTCATTTAAGTTGGCATTCTATTTAATTAATTAAATAATTGATTAAATGAATTAGAACCGAATTTTTATCTCAACTATTGATCAGTAAAAATGATTTATAGGATAACTTGAAAAATATGAAATACCAGAATTGTTTTAATTTGTTTATTAGGCAAATTTTTATTTTTCTGATAATTAAAATTTTCGTAGGACATACCAATGATCATTTTCGTGCTTGTATTATTGCAAAATTAATCAAATTAATCCGGAGGTGATTTTTCCCTCGGCTACTCATGAAACAAATTGTTTATCCTTAAAAAGTCTAGAGAGGAGAGAAAAAAAATAAAATAACACAATTTCCCATAAGTTTTTCTTTCTCAATGTATTTCTATAATCATCATACAGTATAATATTCATGAAATTAATAATATTTAAATATTATCTTGTGGTATGCATCGTGTGACCGAATTACGTTATAAACGAGACTAGCTGATGGTTGCCTTCACAGTGCTACCTCATTTTTACTTTTATTTTTTCTTCATTAAATTTTATTACTCACTCTAAATAAAAATTGTCCCCCTCAACTTCTCTCTATCTCACTTATTTTTCACGCTAAATCGTTCAATTGTGTTATGCATGGTTCAAGAATTTCATTAAAACATTTTCTATTCAACTTTATTTCCGTCGAGTAGTTCCATTTCCATTACTTATTCCTTGGCAGCGATGAACGACTGAATCATTGAATGTTCTCTCCATTCTCCATTTACTATTTGTTTTTTAATCGTTTATTTATTTTATTTTTTTTTGTTTTATGTTCTTTTTAACTTTGAGGGAAGCCCACTCGTACCGATACAACGAACAGATAAATCAATTGAATTCCACATCCGATTATTAAAAATCATCAGCATTTGAGATATCTTAAAGGCACAGGCAACAGGTGGACACAAAAATTCACAAATACATACAAATATTGACTATTCATAGCACGGCCGGTTTCAAAGACATTATCAATTGCAAAATAATCAACATTAATGCATTCTATTTATGTAGTTTTTTTCTTTTTGCCCCTTCAAATGTTCTTATTCCTCATTGATTAATCATATGAACCAGGCCCATGGACACCGGAATATTGGAAATTAAATTAATTAGTCTAAGACATACAAACGATTGAATAAATTAATCTGGTAGTGGAACATAGTCGAACAGTACGTATATTCGGTACAAAATAAAAAAAATAATTATGAGAGACTCTCCTGATTTTTTTCTTCTCATGTACACGTACGAGAAAAAATAAAATAAAATCCTAAACAACTTTGTTGAATTTTGATTGAACATTCAAAAGAAAAACCATTGTTTTACTCAAATCTTTTTTTATTGAGATTTGTTTCTATAAAATTGTCGCCAATTTTTTAATTTACCAAACATTTTTTTCGTTTTACGAAAATTAAAGGGTGAAATTGCAAAATTTTATCGGAAGAAATTCTTTAGAAAATATCTCAACACAGTAAATTATACAGGAAAATTCAAATTTAGTAATTTCAATTGTCTGGGAAATTTTTCAGGATTTTTAATGATTTTTTTTCATGTGTGTACTATTGGTATCGTTTAAATAGTGGAGGATTCGTGCTTGAGGGGTAAGAGACTACAGGACAAATAAATAAAAATTGTTCTCTATTTTTAATCGTTACAATCAAATAAAAATTGTGGAAATTATAATTGCACGTTTGACGCTATTTTAGGCTCCTTCAAGGAGTTAAAAGATTATTTCATGGGCGAGAGTTTGCGTTTCCAGTTGCTTTGGACTCTATTACATACGAAATTTCTTCGATGACGCAGCTAATGATTTTTGAGTGGTGTGAAGAAAATTTTTATGCAAAAACTCAACATTTTTTTTATCATTGAACAAAAATTCGATAGATATATTTCTCCAGAGGTCTTCAATTTTTTAAGCTTCTCTGTGTAATTCTGTAGACATTCTCCATCGTAAATTTTAATTTTTCCCAAAATACAGAAAAAAATCTGGAAAATTTATTTCCAAGAATTTTCCGAGAAAAACCAAAATTTAGCTCGCAAAAAAATTATTAGTTTTTGCCTAACAGATATAATCTTTATAAAATCAATATCAATATTACAAATAAATATTAATATTTTCAATACACGTATTAAAAATTACGCAATTTGTATACTTTTTAATACATTATTTACCATAGAAAAATGGATTCTGATCAATCTACATAAAATCATATTTTTTTTTTATTTATGTAAAATTCTGCAGAATTCGTGAGCCTAAATTTTCAAAATGTTCATCCTTCGATTACCAGAGGAATGACTAAAAATACAGGGCAAACAACTAAGCGAGTCACCAAGAATTGCCCCAGAAAAATGAGACTATCGAATCACTTGAAAGATCTTCAGTGAAATTTGCAAAACAAAAAAAAATGTCAAGTATTTCTAAAAAATCTCTCCCTCACACCTGCAACAATTGTTGACGTTTTTCGCTTTATTTTTCCCGAATCACCTTACGATAGTTCAAATTAATAGCTATATCATACATAACACCGCTCCATTACCCACTTTTAGCAGCAACAACTTCGTATTTACAATTTTTTTTTTGTTTGTTCATCTACCTAAACCTACAATTTCCCTTTTTCTCATCTCATTTCTCTTAATATACTCATTAATATTGGTTTGGATAATTTAATTCATCTCACGTTTCAAAGTCATTCCCTTCAAAACATCACTCGCCATTCATTAATGTATTCTGTCTTCTCATCTAGCAAAATCGGACAATATATATATTTTTTTTCGTCTTTATTATTTTTTTACGAAATAACTAGGTTGCCAATGCCTTCAAAATTCGGTAATACGTCGACAAATGTGACAATAAAAGTGCGCAAGATACATAGAGACATCAGGATCGAATATTTCATCTGTTATTTATAAAAAAATCCCTATTATTTTCTCAATACTTTAAGTCTGAATTTTGGTATTTCATTTCTCATTCATGTATTTTGCTCTGTTTATCATCTACGGACTAACATCTGACAGAGCAGTGGCAGTACTCGAAACTTGGTAGGATATATATATATGTTTTTTTTAATTACTTTGTCTTATGTAAATTAATTCACCGTGTAGATTCACTCGTTTACTCATGCAATTGCATGAATAACCAAGTGCCGAGAACAAAAAAGAGGAATTAAAATGGGTAACAGAGATTGAAATTCATCGGTCGTTACAGCGAATTAAGCAAAAGTACACGCGCGAAATAATTTGGACGAATAATTTCGTTTAATTTCGAGAGAATTTTTCCTTTTTTTCATTCTGACGAACTCATTTGTCCTTTTTATCGTGAAAAAATGATTTTTCCCATTTTTTTCCTCTTCTGAATGAAAATTTCTAGAAAAATCTCAAACTCTCACATTTTTTCACAAATAAATTCCACTAATTTTCACTAAAAATACAATAAAACATTCTCTCAAATTGCCCACCCCCCCATTTTTCCCCGAAATTATTTCGCTTGCGCATGGAATATCCGTCAAGTTGCATCGAGAAATGTCAATCTAGGTATCTTACAGAATGATAACAAGATGGAATAAAAGTTGTTGTCGGTCACCGAATTATTAATTTTCACCTCTTCAACAATGTAATCCCGAGAACTGCCTCATTAACATTACAAAATATCACAAATTGACTATAAAAATGAATCCAGAATCGCTGTTACACAGTAAAAAGAGAAAATAATAATAATAATAATAGTAATAAACGTCTAAAGAGCACAGGGGTTGATCAGCGACACCTGAACCTAATTAATAATTGGAAGAAGCAAAAGTGGCGTTAGCAATTCCATTGTAATGATTTTTCATTAATGACAGTCAAAGAATTTCCATTAAAAGAAAATGAATTCGGCTGCCGACAAACTTGACGTGTCAATCGGCGTATCTAAACGTTAATGAAATCTCAATAATTTCCAGTATTTCAATTAAAAACATTGAAAAAGCCAAACATATTGGAGCGAATAAAAGCGAATTATTTGTCGGGTGTGGCTGAGCTGTGGATATCGCTGAACAATTCGCACTTGTAAAACAAGCTCCATGATGCACATTGGCTGTGTTTTTATTTCATTACGAGCGATATTGTTATCGTGATGATGATATATCAGTGGGTAACGACAATTGAGCCGTCAAACAATCATACGACACATGCGGAGTACGATTGACAGGAGTGTAAACCACGCCGATCTGGCAAGGGAACTGCGGGAGAGGAGTAGACGGAGGACAAGGAGTATTGTCCCAAACTGGATTGTCTTTTGAATCCAGTATAATCTGAAAAAAAAAAACAAAAATATTTATTAATTGAAATAGTAAGTACTAAGACCACATTTTTTGTGAATTTCACATTTAACATTTTCAACTTGAAGCGTGAAAAAAATTTAATAAGAAAAATTACAATATTGATATGATATACAAGTTAATTGAGAAAAAGATTATATAGTCAATTCTAGTGAAATGGCAAAAGAAAACTGTTGGAAAATGCGAAACAATATCTGAATTGAAACATTTGATTATTATCAAAATTCCGTTACTGCAATTGATAAAATTAAAACACTATAAAATTGATATTATAACATACAGAACATTAGTTGAAATTTATGATTAATCAATTTTAAATTATCTGATAAAAATCAATTGCGTATGAATGCCTCATGGACCGAAACATTAAAATTGACTTGTAAGATTCGGTCGTTCCCCCCCGAGTGTCACAATCCCCCAACTCCACCAATAATCCCCTAAAAAAGCAATAAATTCCGAAAACTCACTTCATAATATGTGAACGAGCTGCTGGCAGTGTCTCCGGGCTCTCTTTGAGAATAAAGTGTCGTATCCCAAGTATATAATTCTCTAAATACGATGGCCAGTCGATCTGTTTGACGTCAAACATAAATATTTGACGATCCTCAGGGCTCAACTGTTCCCCAAGTCTTCTGACATTATCATCCCTAAAATTCCACTGTTGTGTTGTAAAATACTCGAGACAACTTGCTGCTTTACTCAATTTGGCTTGCACACGTAGCATCATGGGCCTCGAGCCCCTCAATCGAGCGAGAAAATCAAGAATGTGCGCTGGCAATATGTGCTGAAATGTACCAGATAATTTGTTCATTAACGAGTATTTTTGGCATCTACCACCTGGATACCAAACAGCATCATTAGCCGGATGTATTCGACTGTATTTGAACGATAATTCGATGAATTGCTTCCATGTTATAGGATTCTGTTGGCCAGTGCAACAATTATAAACAGTTATAGTGTCCGTGCGATGAGTGGCTGTCTTCCATGCTGCACATATCATGAGATTAATCACAATATCAACGGGAACAAAATCAGCAACTTTGTTCTCATGGCAGAGCATTGTTCTGAAAAATCCCTTTCCAGCGGCTGCTATTATTCCAGTTGGACCATTTAAATTGTCAACCCATCCAGCAACGGGCTCTCTCAATGATGAAAGAACAATTGATGGCCTGACTATTGCCACTGGTAATGAACCACTCTCACCCTGCAACATTGTTTCAGCAAGGGCCTTTGTAAATGTGTATGTATTGGGCCGGCCGTCTATCAATTTTGGAGTCAATTCCTCGATAAGTTTGTCGTTCATCCATCTTGTGCAGGCTATCACCTGCTCGGGATCCTGGGGCGGTGGGTAAATTGATTCTGATACATCGGTACGATCGCAGTTGCAGTAAGCCGTTGACACGTGTATCAGCGCCTGGAAAATTAGGTTATTAATCGTCAGAGTCCATTTTTAATTATCCACAATTCCTAAGCATTACAGGTTTTTACGGGGTTACTAATTACCGATGGAAACGCGCATGAAAAATTCTGATTCTGGAGCCAGACTAAAGATTATAAAACGTAAAATGTCGGTAATTAGGGCTCAAATGTGGAATTTTCTCGTAGGAGTTATCATCTGTGTTTGTTTCGCGAGTGACATTCAGCGGCCATCTTGGAGAAGTTTGTCGTGGGTCGGAGGAAAATTGATGTCGGTTTTGGATACATTATTATGTTCTAATCATCATTATTCCCGCCGGAGATCTGATTGCCGACATATCAGGTATTATGACCTTTCGTTTGCCCACAAAATCACATTTTTTATGGCTGTTTTTGTCCGCAATTAGCAATCACGTAAACGGTGGTAATGAGCAGGGATTCTGGAGAATCTAGAGACAAACTGAGCTCCTGCAATTTTCCAAATTTGACGACAAAGAAAAAATGCTATTGCTCAAGAATTGGATGTTTAAAAAATTAAGGATTTATATAAAACTAGACCAAGCTATAACAACAAATAAACTGAATTAAATTGATACAAAAATTATTTTTCTTTGCACTTCTACTTTTATATTTTGTCAATGACGTGACAGAAGTTAACTCATTCATTATATTTCAATTGTGAACGAGACGTTTTATATAAGCACCAGGTGTTTATGTATTCATTGAAATGGTTGTTCTTGTTATTCAAGTGCAGGTAGATGGGAACAAATAACGAAGATGACTCTTCAGATAGTTACTAATGGGTTCGTGGTAAAATTGTATTTAGGAGTGATGTATATGGACGTATGTAAATTATCTATTTGCCCTGACGAATGTCACGAGTGATTTTCCACGCGTTTTCCCTGAAATGGAAATCTGAGAATTTTTGTCTCCACACCGAATGAATCCAGATAATGATGTGTTTCTTTTAAATTTGAGAGTAAACTCGAGTTTCGGTGCTTGAGAAAGAGCAATAAGTCGTAATATCAAATCGTTTGACAATTTAATTCTTTCTTTTTTCTGTTCTTTTCTAGAAAAATTGTGATGAAAAAATATTGAATATTCTCTTTACACTTTCATTTGGAAGGAATCGTAGAGTAATCAACGATCAGACGAATTCTCTCACCTCCAAGTTGGCCATACGATGGCAGAGGTGAACCAGTCGCTCACTGCCTAACATGTTAATCGTGACAGACAGCTTGAGAGCTTCATCAAATTTCACTGTTGCCGCTGAATGAAATACCACTGACACGTGTTTTGTGAGGGTCTCCTGATCAGGCTCAGATATTCCTAATTCTGGCTCGGTCACGTCCCCCGCAATCGGCACAATTTTCGTCAGCTCGTGAGGATTGTTACGACGTAGTTTATCAAAAAGCTAAAAATTAAATGGGACACATTTATTATCTATTTTTATCAACGATTTCAATTGATTATTCTGTTCGATGTCTATGCATTTCAAAGGCACTCTAGCGTCTGACAAAATTTAACAGGTGAAATTCTACTGAACTTTTGCCATTCCACGCAATTAACTTTATTTGTTTATAATATTCAGACAGTTTCTAGCAAAATTCCCTCACCTCCAACGGAATAGAATTAAAAAAATCTGTCTAATGTGAACTAATGAAAATTTTCCAAGAATTATCTTAACAGAAAAAATTCCGTAAATAATTGTCCGTGGAACAAATATCCAAAAACCAGTAAAAAAAAAAATCAACAAATTATTTTTCAGAAACTCACCGGTGCATTCAAAAGTTCCTGTAACCTCTCCGTAACATTTTGACTCTTCTTCGGTCTCATTAATAAATAAATATTCTTAATTCCTGGACAAGATCTCAGCAGCTTCTCGACGAGAACTTTTCCCATAAATCCAGTGCCACCAGTTATGAAAATTGATCTGCCTCGGTAGAAGTCTTTAACGGACGTGTACTCTCCACCAGCCATTGTTGCCATTTCTTTTTGTCAACTGTTGATTCTTCTCCAAATCTACTCCTTCTGGGGGGGGAGGCGAGAGGGAAGGGGGGAGGGAGGGGAAGAACCTTTGATTTTTCCTCGAGATCAGAGGAGTGAGGGGAATAATTAGGGCTGACCTTGACGAGTGCGTTGAAAATGTAAAAAAAATTCTTTTCAAAAACGAAGACTTAGTTTATGCGTAGTTGGTTGATAGTCAACGATAGTACTGGCACTGGGTATTCTCAATTCATCAGGAAAATACATGGATCCAGCAACATTCATTTCGTTCGTGCACGTCACCTTTTTCTATTCTGAAACAGGACAAAAAAATTATCAAATTAGTAATCAATTGACAGGGGTAGATAGGGACACATCTGGGTATTTTTACTTTTTTGGAGGGAACCTACTCATTGTCGGTATTTTTCTCGAGTGAGAGCCACAATTTTTTTGACATAGAGCGCGTCTAGACGATAACGTGACGATGCATGCGATAACGAGAGATAAAAGCATTTACGTAGGCCCTCTCTACTTCTCGGAAAACATTTTCGTTACGTTGTTCGGTAGTCAGAGTCAATTATTTATCTAGTTTGAATCGATATGCAGCCGTACGGCAGTCGCAATCGTCCGAAGTGGGTGATTTTTTTGGATGAGTATCTGTCGGGCTGAATTTTCATAATAATTTTTTTTTTAGTTTTAGGAGTTTTTGGAATTTATTATTGGGAGAGGTAGGTTGAAACCACGTCAGCGAAGATATTTTAGACATTAAAGACCGTTTTCTCGGGATTTTAAACATTTTTTTCCCTAAGTTCCCCAAAACTGCCCAGATTTCAGTTTTTTGTCGAATTTCCTTAGGGAATTACACACGTGAGAAAACGTGAAAAATTATAATCTTGGAATGAAACAAACCGCCATAATCTCCTATTAGGCGATAATTAGGTCCCAAGTGTGTGCTGCGTGTGTAGGAATAATAATTAGGGTTTTTTTTCATAAGCGAATTTGACCGCGATATTGTCTAGATCGAGCAAAATGTCTAGAGAGTTGAGGCCGTGATTATACACTTCGATAATTGTATTGTTATCGGCATTTCACACTTATCACACCTAATTATCGACTAATGAGAGACTACGGCGGTTCGTTTCATTCCAAAATCATAATTTTTCATTTTTCTCGTGTGTGGAAGTCCCCAAGAATAAAAGGCGAAAAAGACTGTCAAGACTGGCGAAATCAAAAAGAATATTCTCAGGAAGAGCCCTAAGGGTTCGAGATTTTTTCAATTATTTTTTTCCCTAAATTCTCCAGAATTCCCTACATTTCATATTTTTTCTGCGATTTTATTTCTTGGGGAATTATACATCTCGAAAAACATGAAAAATTTTAATTTAGGAATGAAACAAACCGCCATAATCCCTTATTAGGCAACAATTAGGTATCAAATGTGTGCTGGATGTGTAGAAATAATAATTAGTGTTTTTTCCATAAGTGAATTCGACCGCCATATTGTCTACATCCAGCAAAATTTCTAGGGAGTTGAGGTGTGATTATACTTCGATAATTATATTGTTATCGACATTTGACACTTGTCACACCTAATTATCGCCTAACAAGAGCTTATGAAAGTTTGTTTCATACAAAATGATAATTTGTTATGTTTTCTCGCGTCTCTAATTCCCCAAGAAAAAATCACGATAAAAAACTGTGAAATCTGGGGAATTCGGGGCAATCTAAGGGAAAAATAATTCGAGAAGACGGCCCTTAATAGTGCGATGAACCCGGTAAAATATTTTTGAACTGAAAAATGAAATTGCTCAATTTTACGCCGATACAGAATTATTATTATTTATTACTCAAGGTAACTCATGTTATCTGTCGTCTTTTGAATGAAATTCAAATCATCGTAAATTGAACCGCTGAAGTTTTTTATGGGATTTACTTCTTTTTTTTTACTTCTCGACGTATTCAGCAAGAAAATGGTATGTCATCAAAATTAATTGCTAGTTTTGAATATTAACTATCGGGTAATGTAAATCTTTAGTGATTCAACCTTGAATTATATGATTTAATAAACCGGACGAAAATATTGTCTGTCTGTTTGTTATTCTCGGCTGAGAAAAGAATTTTGTGAGGAAACTCCTCCGAAAGCTGAGAAAGTATATTTAATATAAAAAAAAATTGAATACAATTCGCGGAATTTCGCGTGGTTAATCCAGAATTACCTGCGATTAAAGTAACGCATGTTATATTTATTTAATTACCTATTTTTGAATTCTTGAAGTTTTACCATTTTTCAACTTTTGAATTGCTTTCTTTTTTAACATTTATTTTATTGTATATTTTGCCCTATAACCAGAGTTTAATAAAAACAAATTCGGATGTGCAAGATAGAAATTAAAAAATGTGTGTAAAAAATTTCAGACATCTGGAGAGGAGCAAAAAATTGCGGATAATTACAGTCGTCGATTTTTTTTACCCAATGTCAACTGTCACTTCTCTTAATCCACGTCTTCCTACATCTCCACCGAGACTGATCTCATGAAGCGAGAAGAGATCAAGATCAAACCACCAATCGCAATTAAATTAACAACTCTAAAAGTTATTTTTTCCACTTGAAGTCAATCACACTTTTTTAATTGATTTTACCAAAATTATCTACGATAATTCTTCCGTGTCCCTTCGGGCGACTTTTTCTATTGTTTTTAAATAAATTTGGCCCCCTCATCCCCCCCCCCTTCCCACGCCCGCTAAAGCTCAATTGTTTCACGAAAATTTTGAGTTAAATACGAAAATCGTAAAAATTTCAAAAAAGATAGATTTAAAAAAAACAAAAAATATATATACACTCGATTTTTGTTAATGTGTCAAGAAAAGTTCTACAACTGAAACATCCTGAGGAGGGGAATGAGTCGGTTGCGATATTCCTTTGTCATTAAAATCATTGCAACCTTAACCTGGTTACCAACATTCCATTTCCGGTGGGTGTATAGAACCGATTGAGAGAAATGGAGTGACTAATGAAAGAAGAAAACGAGAGAGTGAGAGAGGTAGAGGATGAGGAGAATGCAGGCCCGTCGATCTCTCGTATCTCATTCATGTACCGCGAGGCAGACGGTAAAGTCATATTCAGGCAAAGGTTTTATATTAAAAAAACCCAGTGAAAAATTAATTGAGTTCTCAAGTCATTTTTGTTTTAATTCAGTCAATAACATTGAAAATTGGGGAGATTAATTAGATTTTGCGAGTGGAATGAAATCGAAAAATTCTCCAATTTTTGATACTTTTTAACCATTTTTTCGATACTCGATATCAAAGGGCCCCCGCGAAATGACTCATATAAAATCTGAAAGTACTCAATTTTTTTGGTTAATTAACAAATAAGTGATTTATTGGAATTCATGCATAAAAAAAATCTAAAAATTACGATTTGCAGCAGAAAAAGTGAAAAAAAATCATATGACCTATATTTTTGTCATAGAAGGCCCAATTTTGCCTTCAATGGTTTCTTTTTCATGTGAAAAATGATAATTTTTAATTTGTTTGACTAGTACATAAATGATTAATTCCCCAATTTTCCATTAATTACCAAATACATGCAATTTAATTTGTTAATTAAACAAATCAATCATAAAAGCCACTTTTACGGATTTTTTACGTAAACTTTTTTTAAAAGACGGAAGAAATTGAAGAAAAAAAAAATCTGATACACGTGAAAAGTCCACCCCCTCAGTACACGTGCAGCTATTAAACAATAAATTGTGCATTAAGAACACGGGAAGCGGATTCTCGCGGGGATTCCAGGTCAGCGGTCGGGCGTCAGCCGTGGGGATCACCCAAATACTCCGTCGGAACCCTCCGGACTTGGCGGTATACACGAGAAATCCCGGCGAACGGAGGAAAAGATGGAATAAGGAAGACACCGACCCCGTTGCGGCCAAACCCGTTATTCTATCGGCCCGACACTTATGCACTCCAGGAGTTGACGCATCATTTCTGTTGATACATTGTTTTTTTTTTAATGAGTGGGTGGGAACAGCAGCGGTGGAGCTGGGGATTCAGAGGATCATCAACGGCTCTCTAATTCATGAGACCGAAGTGACCTTGCGTGCACTCAGGAATTTTTAATTAAGGGGATTCCCCTAGCTTTCAAGGCGATCAAAAATAAATTATTGAAATTTTTTTTATCAATGAAAATTAGAAAATAAATTCTCGTTTAAGCTCCTTATTTTTCTTTTATTTTCAATTGAGAAATTCCAGGGAATTCGGGGCCACTCCAATAATTTAATACTAATGGGAAACATGTTACATAAAAAAAATTAATAACGCTATATTTATTTATTTCATTTTTTAGTTTAAACTGCAATTCTGTCAGAAAAATATTCTGCGTTGTAAATATTCAATGAAATTTACGGGAAAGAGCGTGATAACTCTGGTACTAATTATGGTAATTGTTTATGAGATATTATTGTCGGAAATATTGTAATTCTTTCCGACACCTAAATGCCAACTTTTCCTCAATAAATGTCAAATTATAAAATCTTCCTCGATACTCCTGAATTTATGTAACGACCCAAATTAATTTGCCCATGAATTCCTAATTATTTCATGAGATTTAACGATCGATAAATTGTAATTAAGGAGCGATTTTATTTAATAATTGGCTATTTGGAATTATTGATCCAACGAATAACGAAATTTTAGGTGATTAAAATTCTTTCTCTCTCTCAAAAATTCAAGAAAAATGATTTCTAATTTGATACCATAAATGTAATTTTTTAAATTTTCCAATCCAAAAATTCTTGGAATTCCAGGGAATTTAGTGCCCCTCTCTCAAAATATGATTAATGAACTGGTCGATAAATTTCATATTTTTTCCAACCAGAGAAAAAAAACCTAATAATCACAGATGACGCATCCGAAAAATAAAATAAAATAAAATAGAAATTAATAAATAAATAAAATTTAATTAATTCTCCATAAATTCCAATTAGTTTCAATTAATTTTTTTAATAATTTTATTTCATAATTAGATATTTCGAATTACCGATGGAACGAATAAACGAATTGATGCGGTTACACGAGATAATTCATCGAAAAAAAAGAAAATTTTTTTTTTCTTTCTCGCCGTTAATCCCCTAAAATCGATAGTTTCCGAGATAAACTCGGCGCCTCGGGCTCGATCCATTAGTATTCCCCATCAGAATAACCGAAGGAATGGCCCGATGCGGCGACCGGTCATTCACTGGTTCATTGGGACTCCCAGATGCCGGCAATACCGGTTTCAGTTTGTTTCCGGCACATCCAACGAGGGGGACAAGAAGACTCACTTGAATATCGTAGGGAATCCGCGATACCCAGTAAATAATGTACATAGCCGGAATCATATGTGCAAGTGTGCCACTCGGTCACTCAAATTCAAATCAAGACGGAAGAAAAAAAAATCTCTCAAAAAAAAATCCCACATTTTTTTGGGTCATCAATAGAGACACTTCCACTCCCCAAGTTCTAACGAAAATAAAAAATTTTCAATATGAAATAACAACAATTTTTTATAACGACTTGAAAATTTGAAAAATGACTGGAAGAGAGTTTTAATCTTTTGCGACTAATTTAATTTAGCCTAAGGCGCAGCGAAATGGGGGATTATTCTGTTCAAATTGAGATGTCCAACTTTTAAGAAGGTTATTATTATTTTAAATATTCAAGTCCCCTAAAATTTTTTATTAATTTTTAAGACTGCCTACTCGGTTTCTTCTCCAGAATCCCTCCCCATCGCATCCGTTTACAGGGTTACTCATTACGGCCGAAAGAAGGCATGAAAAATGATGATCTTGCGGTTAAACGAAAGGTCATATTATCTAGAATGCCGGTAATTATGTCCCGAGTATGTATTGTCCTCGCAGTAATAACCATTTGAGTTGTTTCGCGAGTGAAATTCGGTGGCCATATTGGAAAGTATTCTCGTGCTTTATCGTACAATATTACATACTAATCATCATTACTCCTCCCTCAGACCTAATTGCCGACATATCAGATGTTACGACCGTTCGTCTGACCCCAAGATCGTAATTTTTCGTAGCTTTTTCCCGCCGTAATTAACAGCCCCGTCAACAGCTAATCAAGGATTTTGAGGAATCTAGGGATAAAACAAAAAATCACCGTCAATAACATTTTTCGATTACAATAATCCTCAATGTTTCTAACCAATACTCGTTCCCCTACTCTCTCTACAGAATTCACTCGTCAAATGAAGAATTGGAACGTTGAAACAATGAAAATTCTCCTGCTACACAAAACAGTAGCCAACATCTATTCCACAGACATTACGACATTTTTCTCTCAGTGCAAACGGACGAAAAAAAAAATATACGAGGGCGCATAATCGGGGAAAGAGTCATGAGATGGAGGATATATATATATATTTTTTTTTCAACTTCCTCGTTACGTGCGGATTTTTCCTCGCATTGCCAAGGCTCTACGGCTCTAACGCGACCTACTTTCTTATCTCAGTATGGAATCTAACTCGTGTTGAGCATCGAAATGAACTCGGCATTTTGATTTTCAGTATCGCTGATAGTGTAATCGACAATGTCAATGATATAACGGATAAATTATTCTCCCTCAATTTGTAATAATTAAATAATGGCTTCAATTAATTTATTTCGTAATTGCTTGGAATTTCTACGTGTGAATTTTTCAGGGGATTTGGGGAGGACAAATGAGAAATTCCAATTTTTTTTTTCAGATAAATTCCGTAAAATAGAACATTTCTAATTAAATAACTAATTAATTGCTTAGATTTAATTTATTCATTTTGGAATTTCTTGGAATTTTCTGCTAGTGAATTTTCCAGGCGATTTGGGAGCAACAAATTTGAATTGGAAATTCCATTTTTTTTTCAGAAAAATTCTGAAAATTAGAAAATTTCTAAGTCGATTATAAATCTATAATTAAAATTCTGAATAACATTTGCGAACTGATCTTTGACGTATGAAATGGGATTTCAACCGTCTCTGACTTAGCAATTGCATTAGAGTCTCCCTTTAATTACGAAATATCAATGGAAACGTCACATAATAAACATTTCCAAGAAGTCCACCAGAAATTCCGCCCAACAATTGTTACCGATTTACATTCAACCTCGTTCCAGAGAACAATTGAAACATAAAACTGCGAAACGAAATCATCTCTGGGTGTTCTACATTAGTTGAAGTTCGCGGTATCCAGTCCAAATGAAATACAAGAAAAATAATAATTTTTTTCGAGTTCAAGTCAATCAAAAATTGAAAAAAAGATAAAATGAAAAACTCAAATATTTCGATTATCGACTGACACCGCGCGATATCGAAATTTTGGTCAGAATCTTTTTTATAGAACACAATGAGATCTAAAAAACGATCTTGAGCAAAAATGCGCTGTCTCTCTTGGATTTTAAAATGTTTTGGACAAACTGATAGACGTAATTAATTTTTTTTTATTTTTATTTTGATTCCACGAGAATATTTTTCTGTGTAACAACATTTTATCACGTGACTGTCATCAGTTAATTTCGTCAGTGAGAAATTCATTCAATAGAACGACTGATTTTTTCATAACATCTTATTTTTATTTTCTTTATTTAAAATATTTTATTCTGAATAAATAACTTTTTTTTGCTTCTTTCCCGTTTTTTAAATTCGGACCTCTGGAGGGGCCCCTCTACACGCGATGTGACCCTCGTTAAGTAAGACGACCACATTTTTGTCATGCGACAGTAAATCTTTAATCCCGGAACGACAAGGTAACGGTCCACAGACGGTTCACTGACGGTTCACTAACGGCCATACGGCCCTCATCCGCCTAGTCCTGACTTTTGCTCACACCACTCGTCACAACAACCCAGAATATCATTAAAAGTGTCTCAAACGACCTCGAAAATACCGAATAACCGCGCTCGAATATCACGGCCAAGTCACTGAACCCTCTCGCGAATGATTCAATTTCCTTATCTCATTACAACTCCAAATGTCCGAGTGCGAGCCGTCAATGCACTCGTCTATTTATAATCCCCACATCCCAGACAAAACGAGCAACTCCGCCCCGATGACGTCTCGTCGGCGGCATTACTCGCGCTATTACAAATAATTGCTATGTAAATTAATAATACTCGCGATGCAGGAGAGCAAGAAGTGCCAGTGAAGTGCTAATGCCGCCCAGCGGATACCTCAACCGAGTGTCACACTTTCAATAAATATTCAACTGATTTTTCTTCTCAATTCATATTCACTTCCTCGTGAGTGTGCGATTTTTTTTTCAGCCCATCATTTTATTTTCTTCAACACTCGGTCACTCCGGTAGGGGTCACGTGCAGTTCGATAAAAGGAATTGCGTTATCTAGGCTAACATTTGATTGAATATCGTTAATCGAAGTTTGTACTAAAAAAAAATCTAATCGATATTTTAACAGCGTTCAACGACAGTTATGAAAAAGGAAAATGGGACTTGGGATACCGCTACTTGGACTGAATTCAACGGTCTCGAAACTTTCGCGCGCTTACTCCTTCGTTGTTGATATTTATTTATTTGAATATAGTGACAAATGTTGGGAAATTCGATGGGAATTTTTTGTAAGAGAAAATAATGTTTTCTTCAATAGAGGAAAATATTCTCATCCCAAATGAGATAAATGAATTATCAATTCAAAAATTATTCCGGCCAATTTCATTCAGGTAAGTCAATCGTTAATCGATAATTTGGGAATTTCAGATTCGGTGGAGACAAATATTTTGGTCCAAAGGAAGAGAATTTTTTTAATGAAATATTTTTTGAGTGAATATTAGAGGAATTTAAGAATAGTGAGATATAATGGCAAATTCGATGGGAATTATTTTTAATTAAACGTTTGGGGAGATAGAACAAAATTTCCCGGTCCGAAATGGAAAAATCAAATGGTAATCAATAATTTTGGAATGATAGTTTGACCGCTGTAAAATGCTCTACTCCAAAAAGGGAATATTTCAAATGAATAATTTCTTTTTCTGCAGGAACTGCAGGAGCAATACAAACGTGTTTATCCTCCTACCAAAGACAATTTCCCTTTTCCTCTTTATTTTAAAACCCCAAATGTTCAATTGACAAGTAAAAAAAAAATTATCCCCAACCGAAAAAACCAACAATTTACCACCTACAAAATGAAATAAAATTCCGTTGACTATTTAATAAATAATCGAACAACCAAAGTATTTCGTGACGAATTCAGTCGCTCAGAAATACCACTCGCCTAGAAAAAAAAATCGAAACGTGTGTTTAGCTCTGAACGAGCGGAAACAACAGTCTCACGCGTATTTATATTCTGCTGTAACAAAACCGTCTACCGAAGGAAATTCCCATTTTGAATGCAACTAAATGAGAAAAAAAATCTCCTCAAATTCCAAAACCATTGACAATTACCAATTTGAGAAGGAAACTAAAATCCGTAATCACCAATTGAAATGAAATCAATTTCGTTAATAAAAATAATTAAACAATTGAAGAATTTCGTGAACAGTTCAGCCACTCACAGAAATCACTCTCGGCCATTGAAAAACAAAATATAAATGATAATGAAGAGTGTCTCGTTGAGTCGTGAAGGGCAGGAAACAACACTCGTACGGCTGTTGATATTTTGATGAAATAAATGCTTCCACAGAGGATAATAAGCCGCTATTAAGCCAGTAAAATGCCGCTCACAGAGGAATTCTTACCTCACTCATGTATTCTATCTAATAACGAATTCACTTTGTAACACACGAGATGCGCACACACCACCGAGGAGGAAAGGTAACTGGTTGCGTTGGGCCCGACACCGGTCCCTTATATCATCTGAGGCAAACGGATACCCCCTCTCCTAGTGGTATCCACCTACACAGAAACGAACGCTCATCATGACAGACCTTGTCAATGACTGGAGGATGGAATTCTTCGCTCCCATCAATCGGTAATATATTTTTTTTTTTTAAAGTCCTTAGGGTTTTGGGCCCCGAATTTTTCCAGAGACATCCGTGGACTTTTCATGGGTCCCGAAACTTTTCCCAGAGGGAGGAATTCGTGCAGCAGAGGAACTAAGGGGAATCGCATACCATGTTGGATAAAAAATGAAAGTTAAAGGGAAAATTAAATAGCAATAGTAAGTTAATAGTAATTTAATTAATAGTAGGTTAAGAGGAATTTTCAGGACAGCGATACTGAATTTGCGGGGTGGTGAGGAGAGGAAATTTTGAGGTTCAAGGAAATCTCTGGGAATGCGCAGAATCCTGGGCAGGGTAAAGAGGGGATTCCTCGATTTAGTTGAATTCTTGGAGGAGTGTGAATATTCAGCGGTGAGTTACCCTGAATATTCAGTGAAATCTGAATTTTCATGAATTTTCTTCCCGGAAATTATATTCAGTGGTGTTGATCAAAAAATTCAAAAATTCCTTCCACCGAATTTTCCAGATTTCTATTCATTTTTCGGAGCAACGAATAATCTGAAGTCATGAATGATCAGTGTCAATATTCCTTGAAATTCCAGTGAAAATTCAATGCAATCAAAATTCCCGAGAATTCTACCGGAAAATTGGGACAGAAATTTTGAACATTGAAATGTTCGCGATTCAAAATTTTTATTCCCCCATTGAACTCCAAATTTTAATACCAGAATAAGCTACAACTGAAATTCTATTCAGTATTGTCGCCCGGAAAATTCATGAATTCCTTCCACTAATTTTTCCAGATTTCGATTAATTTTCTGGGGCCGACGAATCTGAAATTTCCAGATCTCACCGATTTCTCGACGCAATCCTGAATTTTCAGTGACAAAATTCCTTGAAATTCCAGTCAAAATTGAATGCCATAAAAATTCCCGAGAATTCTATCAAAAAAAAATCAGAGAAAATGCGATAATCAATTCCATTAAATTGTTCCACGCAATTCATTGCGTTAAAATTATGAATTTTATTTAAGAAATGCGGAGAAAAGTGGAGGGGAAAGAACTTAGGAAATTCACGCCGAGGAAATACTATGGAAAATGTATCAATAGGGAACTTATATAAACACATGAAATCCAGTTGATTTATTTAGTTTGACTATTTCCGCTGGACATTTTCTATGCCGAGAAACAAATAGAAAGTTCATCCAAAGTCCCCTAGAATTGTTCCTCGAATTCACTAGATTTTTCTCTGAAATAAATATCAAATAAACGAGAAGTCAGCCATTTTCTTAGAAAATTCAATTCGATTTCCAGAATTTTTTTCTCAATTTGTAATTCAATATTATTTACATCTTTTTTAACGTTCCAAAGTATTCGAAATCATTTGAAATTCATTACTCATAAAATCACGTTTTATTGTTTTTTTATGCACATAAACAATACGATGTGACGATGTTGTTCTTTAACGATTTTTCGCCACATAAAATTTGATTTCTCGCTTCTGTCCCGATGGAATTAATGGAAGTTCGTGAGGCGTGTGGAGACCCACGATAAGACACTTCAAAAGCTATAAACCCCCCCGCGATTAATCTGCAAAAATAAATACACAGAATATGTATAGAACTATCGCATTCGGTACTATTTGCAAAGATTCGGCTTTGAAAATATTCCCCCTCAGTGTTTATGATTGTTCCGCTTGCTCTCCCAATTTGACACTTATTATTGTCCTCTTTACCTTCCATATATAATTCACTATTTCCAACCATACGAATGATAGAAAATGAGTAATTGCAATAATATAAAAAAATCCATAATATCTTTTCTTAATTCTTAAATACGGGATCCGAGATCATTTTTAATCGACTTAGTATGGGAAATAAAAATTTTAAAAGAATTGTAAATAAGATTGTTATGCTAAAATTGTTAATCGAACTTTTTCCTCTATTTTTTAACAGACAATTGAGTGAAAAAAAGTCCATCAAAACCGGAGTAGAATAAGGAGAGGAAAACCATCAATTCCGATTCAGTTTGACAAAACTGATAATTTACTGGAAGCATTTGCCTGTGAATTTCATTATATTAATGGCTCATGACAATAGATCATTCTGCAGATATTAGAAATATATCATAACTAGTTACCGGACGAATATAAAACGAGCAATGTCACCCGTAGTAATTACGCGTGCGCTACAGACAGCGACAGACAATTCCTGGATAGTATCGTCAGGGGGGAAAAAATGCAAATCGATTCATCGAAAATGCGCGAGTGATCCCAAATAGTTACAGAAACTCTTAATACTCCTAGACAAAGTGCAAAAGCCAAGACTATCTCACTATTTCCACGTGTGTTCAAAGTTCGCAAACGAAAGTAGAAAGATTTAGAGCAGGAGATATCGGTAGAAAAATAAATAAAGCGATTTTACATCAGCACTTGATTATTGCCAAATCCATCAACAGTCGGGGGAGATAGCGAAATTTCGGCGACGAGAGAGAGGGGAACCCGGGCCTCGATCGATTGAATCTACTGATCGAATGAAGAGTAATACAATATTTTGGATATTACTACGATCCACGATAGGTATTCACAACTTTCTTCATTATAATTTTTGCCTTCTTTTTTTTGCTCTTGTCGATCATGACAAAATGAAGTATCGAGTATTTATTAATCGATTGAAATCAAATCATCGATTAATTGTATCTCGCATCGTCGGAATTTGACGTTGTTAGTAGCTTGAAGATACATAAGGAAAGAATCGATTTTCAGAAAATCGATTCTCTTTCGAGAGCTCATCGAGAGTTCATTAGAATATTCAATGCTTTAAAAAAATCGATTAATAATCGATTAGTTGTATATCGCACTTTCGATATTTGAGCTTACTTAGTAGTTTAGAGATAAATAAGGAACTAATCGATTTTTAGAAAATCGATGATCTTTCGAGAACTCATCGAGATCTCATTCGAGAATTGAATGAATTGAATGGTTCCCTTATATAATCGATAAAAATGAAATAATCGATTAATTGTCGCGTCTTCGAGATTTGAGATTGCTAGTAGTTTGGGAACACGTCAGGAAAGAATCCAATTTCTGAAAATCGATTCTTTCCTGACGAGAGCTCATCGAGTGTTTATTCGAGATATTCGAGATATTCTCCCTTATATATAAGCATTGGAGACCAAATTAGTTGATAATTTTTTATATGATCTCTGACTTTAATGAGGATAAGTTGTTAATCTATTGTGGCGGAATTTTCATTGAATTTTTACTGGAATTGCAGGGAATTTTGACAATGAACATTCATGACTCCAAGAAATCAATGGAAACTGGAAATTTCAGAGTCAGTGGCCCCAAAAAATTAATAGAAATACTGAAAATTCGTTGGACCTCTTGAATTTTCAGGACAATGACACCAAATATAAATTCAGCGAAGAAAATTTATGGAAATTCATGGTTCCTTCACTCCATCTCAAATTGAGCCCCGCTGTCCTGAGAATTCCTATTAAATTATCCCTGAAATTTGATTTTCCCTAACAGGATGTGTCGCGATCTCTAACCAAAGATTTTCCCGGAGATGGACTGCCCCGTAATCCAACAGCTCCCCGTCGCCGTTGAGAATTTTCCACTCGACTAAAAATCTAGACCAAGAAAGCCATCCTCCACTCGCGTTCACCGAGTACCCCCCACAATAGCCAATATTGACTGCCAAGAAGTTGTCCCCGTACACCATCAGAATGTCCCCCATGATCCTCTCCCGTGCAGTCCCCCCACCACCGGTGAATTGACTATTGAATCCCCATAACTATCGAATAAACGTAAATCTCCGGTGACACTCCGTCAACATTCATAAAATTATTGAATTATCGCGAAACGTGTCTTGACGCCGAGGGTTACCTAGGGGTTGGAGGGGTTGGAGGAGAAGCCATCCGCATTGGGCGGTGGTGCATCACATGCCAGGCGAACCAACAAACAAGAGTCAAACGAGTGCCCAAGTCCTCTCCCTCAAAACTTCTGCCACCCCCCGATCCCCGCCCAACCCCAGAAAATCCTCCCCATTCATACAACTCCACGACATCAACACCATCAATGAGTAAAATCCTGGCATTCCAAATTCATCGGAATGTTTAACGAGAGGGGGAGAAGAGAAGAAAAATCCAATCGGCTGGAGTCGAGATTTGTCGGCTGCCACCGGTCGCGTGATATCTCGGGGATAAAAAGCTCCGGGCGACAACTCCTGCTGGCGCTATTGGAGCTATCGGTCTCGTAATCCAAAGCTTGTGGACGGATATTTGCCATCAGTTCATATCAGCCATTTTTCGATAAAACAAACGATCACACAGCCACTGGGAGACATCCTCCCATAACCCTATCTCCAACATTTTTTTCACTCTCAATGACTGAAAAATTTCCAAATTTTGTGTTTCCAATTGTCAACGACAGAAGTGAATTTTTCGAAATTTTCGAGACGCTCGTTTGATTGATTAAATTATGAAAATACCTCGAGCAGGATCTCCTTCGTAAGCACTTCCAACCAAGGATTTACCCTCTGGTCAGCTGGGAAAGCCCAATTGAGGAGTTGATGATAAATTATGTCCATAAATGGGAGCACTGGGAGCTTTTTGCCGACCGGGGGAGAGTGAGGGTGAAAGCACTAGTCGAGGGACTTCAATCGAATGGAGGAACAATTGTCTCTCAATGCAAGTTCCACCGAACGATCGGACCATTTCAGGTCAGCCGTTCATCGGCAGATTAATGAATGAAATTCAAGGAGATGGAGATAATTGTCCAACTGAGACCCATGAGAATTGTTCCAATTGGACATTGCCATGGGAGAGGATTTTTTTTTTTACCCTTTCATCTGCATACTTAGGCGCGGCTCAAGAGAGACAGTTTCTCCGTGGAGAAGCACAGGGAATAGCCATCCCCTCCCTCCCCCCACAGGGCACAGGGTGTTCGAGGACAAACTCACCGGGATTAACTGTAACGTTGAATTGCAGTTGTAATCAGCAATACCTCAATGTTGTACAGCTATTCTGATGTTTTTTGATCACCTCTGTGGGCCCTTGTTAACACAGTAATTCACACTTATCCCGAATTTTATACTTTTCTAGCTGTTCCCGTCTCACGCCAACCGAGTCCGCCATCTTGGGGCAACTGCCAAGTATATCCCCAGTATCGTTAACAGAACCACGAGAAAAGTTACCAGAATTTCACTGAATTCTACACCCCGCCTCCCTAACCCGGGAATGGTGAAGGTGGGGGGTTGCTAAAGCTCGGATTTGCCCTTTGTTTTTTTTTACCGGCGGCTGGTGGCTCTGGGTGCTTTTATTCTTCGGGTGGCGCAACGGGAATGACCGAACTCCACCGAGTAGACGGCAGCGAAAGGGGTGAGAGCCGCCCGGTTTTTGGGTTTGATCGGAGGGGAGAATGGAGTGACACGCGTGGCACTCCATTAGTCATTTTCATGGGGAAAAACTCCGGAATTCGGAGGAAATTCTCGGGAATTTTTACAGAAATTTTTGGATGTCGGGTTTCCATAGGCTCCGGGAGTACCTCAGGTTTACCGCGCGCACTGGGAAGCATTTTGAATTGTAAGGAACATTTTTTTTAGAACTCTATAAAATATTTTTATTGAGACCTTTGGGAAACGAATTTTACAAGGTTTTTACTCGTTTTTTTTTACATTTTAGTAGGTAAATATGTTTTTTCTTCTTCTGGGGTTAAATAATTTTTTATTTGTCATTCAAGACCCAGTGGAATTCTCCCAGAAGCCAATAGAATCTCCAATTCACGAGGTTTTCGAGTTCTATTCGGAATAAGTCGTGGAAAACAAAAAAATCTCATTAAGAGGTGATGAGGCATGAGATGGGCACATATCACTCATCCAGACGATGACGTGATGACTTATGACATGCGTTCCACAGTCCTCATTTCCCTGCGTCAGAGAATTCATTGGAATTCATGAAAAACCCGAGAGTGCAGGAGCAAATATTTTTGTGAGAATATTTAATTTCTCTCGGGACAATAGATCGCTGGTGTTCATTCGATGATACCCACTTCATGGGTGCACAGTTCACTGGAAAAAATTAACAGGTGAATTCTCAAACGAATCACACTTGTGCCGCGAAAATCGTTTTTTTTTTTACTAGAGAAGGATGAAATGGGATTATTTGACAAAATCGTTTTTTTATCATTTTTAAGAAACCTTTTCGTGGAATTTGTTTCCACAGCTTATTCTTTTTTAGTTTTTTCAATAACAAATTTTGTAGGACTGACTTCAAAAAACGATTTTATCGAACTTAATTTAACAACGATTTTATTGAACTTGACTCAGCGAATGTTTTTGATGAATTGGTTTCGATAATCGATTTATCGTACTTCATTCGCCAACTGATTTTATTGAACTTGATTGAACGACCGATTTTATTAAACCCATTTGACTTTGTTCACTTTGTTCACCCCGGTGAGCGCCTTAAATGTCAATAACAGAGTGACAACGACGAATACTTGGTCGCAAATGTATACAATAATCGAGGTCAATCGTACTAATTACTAAATAATTCGTTGAAATGGAATTTGCTGATGTTGACACTTGGCAATTTCAGCAATAACGTATATCGCTGTATCGTGGGGATTTTGGGTGACAAGTGCTGCGAGGTTTAGTTGGTGACGGAAGAGCAATGAGAAAGTACTCGATTAACCGGTCATTATGTGGAAGTACTGTACTGTTGACCGGGGCCACTGGCTTCATCGGCGGTTCGTTACTCGAGAGGATGTTACGGTTAAATCCCGGGCCTAATTGCGTTTATGTATTAGTACGAAAACGAGAGGGACTCAGTCCACGAGCGCGTGTTGAGAAAATTCTCTCGTCACCTGTAAGTTATGAATTATTTAATGGATGTCTCGCCATATTTTTCCGGCGCTAGACGTGGTGGAGACAAAATTCTGACAATTTTTAAAATTATTTTCTTGGGAATGTCGGAATAGAAAATACAAATGCGGACAGAGAATATCGCAAAATTTGTATTTTTTATTTGGATTTATTTATTAGTTAATTAACAGAACAAATCGAATAAGTCCACAATTCAATAATTTATTTAATTAAAAGGTCTAGTTAATTTTCAAATAAAAAAAAATTAACTAAAGAATCGATTAAATGTTTCCCATTAAATTTTTCTAGCTAATTAACAGCTGATGTCAACTCCCCAAGAACGTAAAAAAATTTTTTTTTAATTTCAAGTTATTCGCGTCATTGCAAGCGGATACTCTGCTGAAGGTGAAGGTCATTCCCTGTGACCTAACCGCTAAGAATCTGGGATTATCCGAGAATGATCGAGACATTCTTTTATCGGAGTGCACCCATGTTTTTCACTCGGCGGCATTCATATCATTCGCCGCCAATCTTAATTCCGCGGTAAGCATTAATTTGCTCAGCACACGTCATCTCCTGGAACTGACTAAACGCATGCCAAAACTCCGGGCAATGGTGCACATCTCGACTGCCTATGCGAACTGCACTAAAAACAGTGACGAAGTACTTCAGGAGAGACTTTACCCGTCCACTGTAGAGCCAGTCTCCTTTATTGACATGGTGAGTGCATAGTGTCATTCATTTGTGACTCATCTTCATTTACGACGCGATGACAGGCCCATCGGAATTCATTAGAATTATTTTTCCAGTCGTCTTTATGAAAAAGTGTGGTAGATTTTTTATTTATAAATTCAGTGAACCTCACAGGCCCATCGGAATTTATTATTATTATTTTTCCAGTTGTGTTGATGAAAAAATGTGGTAGATTTTTTTTTATGAATTCACTGGGAAATTCGACTGAACCTGACACGCTAACCGGAATGTATTTGAATTATTTTTTTCAGTTGCCCTTATGGGAAAATACAATAGGAAATTACCTCGAGAACCCTCGGGAAAATTATACTGAATCTGACAGGCCCACAAGAATTAATTAGAATTATTTTTTCAGTTGTGCTCATGAAAAAAGTAATAGAAAATTTTCTAAAGAATTCCCTGGAAAATTCTACTGGATTTCCAGGAAAGTCTTCTACTACTCATGGAAAAATTGAAGTGAAGAATGGATTACACAAGTCATGTCGAGCTATTGTAAAAAATACCTCAATAACAACAACAATTATTAGTCAGAATTTCATCGGTCTTAAAACGATCTATCGGCGAAAATGATTGATTGATTAATATTTTTTTCTCTAGTCATGCAAAAAACAATCGAAAATATTTATCCCGCACATGAATGATTACGAGGACTTGAATATAATGTTTGTTAGTAGTACACAAAGGTCATACACAATTTTTTTCTAATTTTAAATTAATTTTTTACCGCCCAAGTACCTGTACAATAAATTACTGTCGCTTACAATGAGATTAATGAATTTTCAATAGTTTACTTATATCTTTCAATATAATCATGTGGCGACTAAATTCTCACGAATTGTTCGCGAAGAGGAAATCGCAATCTCAACCTCCCACCGAAATTTTTCATTCCAATACATTACCAGAACTGTTTTAACACCTTATTTACAATTTCAATGATTTATTTGATTATTTAATGGCATCTGAAGAAATTCTCCACTCAAAAAACTAGGAATCAAATCTCTACCTTGCGCCGACATTGAGCCGACATTAGACCAACCCCGCGCCGACCTTGTGCCGACAGTGAGCCAACATTAGAATTTTTTTCTGTCATATAAAGAGAGCAGAAAGCTCTTTGATTTCCCGATTTCAAGAGGAGAGGAGGAATTCTTTTTCTCTTTTACCATTTTTACGCTGATTAATTTTTTTGACAGATCGAACGCATGAGCTCGGAGGAGATAAATAATAAAACGAAGGAAATACTTGGGGATCATGTCAATACTTACACATTCACGAAACAAATGGCCGAAAATTTATTGGCGGTTGAACGAGAACATGTGCCGCTTTCCATCATAAGACCGAGCATTGTCCTGAATAGTTGGAGTCAACCGACTGTCGGTTGGGTGGACAACGTCAATAGTGGAGCCTGTGGGTTCATCGCTGGCATTACCAAGGGATTATTTCGCACGTCTGTACAATCCTCACATTTAAAAACTCAGAATCTATATTGTAAACAGAGAAAGGAGACAGAAAAAACCTCCGTTGAACCTCGAACCCCCTTCACTCCAAATTTCGCTCCCAGTCGATTAAATCAGTCTCGTCATTCCTCTGTCGATAATACTGGAATTTTGCATACAATTGTTTATAAAAAAAAATACAATGTCAGTATTTCATTTCGCTTTTTTTTTTAGAGAAGTGAATTTAACGAAAGGAGAATTAATAAATTAATGAAGGAACATTAATCGAGTGGTTAGCCATGTGTATAAAGGCTCAGACTGAAAACCTGCGGGTCGTGGGTTCAACCCCGAGCTCCGGCGATTTATTCGCATTTTCTCCAATTGATATTAATCTTACTTCTTCATATAATGAGCAATCAAATAACCTGATGAAGGCAAATTTCTGGAGAAATTATATTTATTATTAAATTGCATTAACTTTCTCAATTTTGTAAGATTTTCTAGTAAACATTTCACTAGACATCCAATAGAGTTAGAATTGTCAAGTGAATTTGCAATTTTTTTCACACCACTCTCTTACGATTCAGATTCCAGGCGACTCCCAATACTCTCCTAGATGTCATCCCCGTGGATATGGTGGTGTCGACAATTCTCGCAGCCTCCGAGAAGGCCCAACAGGAGCCGAAGAATCTTCATATTTTCCATTGCACCTCCAACACGGTAAACCCAACAACATGGGACGAGTATTGCGAGGAAGTTGTGAAAGCCTCTCGAGCCCATCCCTGCGAGAATGTCCTGTGGTATCCTAAAGCCAGGACCAGGGAGAACTACCTGAGGAACATTCTAGTTCTCTATATCTTCCAGATTTTTCCAGCTCTCGTCGTCGACTGGGCCTACCGCCTCTGCAGCTCCGAGAAACAACATTTGTAAGTCCTCTTTGGGATTGCTCATCTCACGTGACATTGACCGATTTTTACATTTCGTAATGTTTGACATGAATATTATTTGCTGATGGACTTCGAGTCGACATTTTGCGTCGTAGTAGTGATTATTATGTCACTGCATTTTTTTGTTTACGTTCTCTCTCATTTAAACAATTGAACAGCAAAAAATTGGAGACGATTTTTTGTTTCTATTGTAAAAAAAAAACCCTGCGAAATTTGTCAACAGAGTCGGCCAAAAAAATCCAGACTTTTCCCCTGAAATTCAATAATTTTTTTTCAGGAAATCATTTCCCAAGCTTTACAAGGTACAGCAGAAGTACCTGAAGGGGAATTCCTACACCTCATTCTTCTCCACTCACGAGTGGAAATTCGATCGTCGTAATACCCAGTCCCTCCAGGATGCACTGGTTCTTGACGAAAAAGACGTCCACCCAATGGATCCACGACTCATCAGCTGGTGCCAATATTTCGAAGCCTGTGTCCTTGGTACACGCAGATATTTTCACAAGGAGCCCGCTACAACAACGCAACGTGCACGAAGACAGATGAAACGGTAAATTTTCAATATCAGAGATTCGTAATGGGAAGAGGAAGGAGAGGCTGTTGATCTCAGGGTGAATGTTCCAGTAGAAAGTTGTGGTTGCTTCTACTTTGTTACTTGTAAAAATTTCAAGAGATTAAGAATTCAATGTCTACACTGCACGAACGTAATTCCAGGGGAGATAGTCTCCGCGGAAAATTACTTCGTTACGTCTTTTTTTAAAGACGTTCATTTTTTCTTTCAGACTGGCAATTATCGCGGAACTGACACCATTTCTGAGCTGCGCACTCTTCACGTACGTCTTGTTCTCGTTTGGAATTCCGGGGATTTCTGCGGTCATTTTTAGTGCAATAATTGTAGTCTTTTTTATTTGGTTGTAGGAGTAGTAGGTTTTTTTTTTATTTTTCGTGCATTTTTTTTTGTTGTGAATTTAGGAATCGTTGGGAAATGAATACAGATTTTTCTAGGCTTGCACTCCATTTTTTCTTTAAAATTTTTGTTTTAAATCAAAGCCATTTTAATATCAATTTTATTGAATTAAATGGCAAAATTTTGTGACGCAGAAAAAAATGGCCGTCATGTGGCATCTGTACAGTGATCAAAGTGATCTGTAAGTGATCAAATATTGTTTGACAGATTTATTAACAAGAGACAGCACGACCCTAAGTGACGATCCCATGGCAGTCACATCTAGGCGACCTGAAAGTTTATTTTCAACGCGAAAAACTTTCTCTAAAAAATCGATTGTATACCCACATTATTTCTTTTTTTCTCGATTAGGAAATACCTTCCATTTTCTAAATCCAAAATCCTCTAAAGTCTCAAACCTAATCCTCATCCCAACTAAATAAATCCGCACTTTTCTCATCGAACTAATGGAGCATTGAATAGATTTCAACTATCGCCAATACCGAAAACGGACCGTAATATTGGCCCCCCAAAAAAAATTCCCGCTCCTCAATTTCCCCCTATTCGGCCCTTTTTGCAAGACTCATCTCCTGCAAGAGGACTCTCCCTAAACTCAGTTCGAAATTACCCTCCGAACCTCCACCACCTCCCAAATTCAGGAGTCTCAGTCTACGAATAAATATTTTGTAAACAATATTTTGCTCCTCCAGTCTCCTTATTTCAAATTAAGGTGTTATTTTTTCGGAATACGACAACTCTAACGAATTGGAAACTTCAACGAGACCACTTTACTCAGAAATTCTGCTATATGTGTTCGTCAATTGTCATCTAGAATTTGTTAAATAAAAAATATCAATAGTCAATGAATTTCTCCGTGAGATATTCCACTAAAATATAAAATAAAAAATATATAAAATATAAAATATTTTCTATAAAAATTCTTCGGTTGAATTCTCTGGGAGCAACGAATTTTAGGGGTGAATTGTTTATAACTTTTTATTAGTTTAAGAAAAAGGTGATAACGAGAAATGAGTGAGATTTTCTTTGCCTCTTGCCAAGAAGTGCTGACTTCCTCTTACGTCGACAAATTTTTGGAGAGAAAAATCACTTACGATAGCCCCAAACAGAAATTATCACTTCCTTTCATCTCCTCCGACTAATTAAAAATTCCAAAGTTAACAGTTCATTGAATATCTAATTGAAAATTGTCCTTCTGTCTCGTTGACAACCACTGGTCGACTAGCGGCTGGAAGGAGCCGACTTCCTCCTCGTCTGGCTTGTGAAAATACTCCCCAGAACACTCTTCCCTCTCGCTCTCTAACAACTACTATTACCTAGCTTCACTCGGGGCATGTAGAACGACGGTATAAGCACCTCTGAAGTCTCTGCGATGTGTTAGTTTCGTTGAATTGGTCGTTGCGATCAGTTCTCCTCGGTTCTGTCTTCTGTTGTCGCACGTTTTCTCGCCCATTCTCACCTCCTCGCAATCTAAAACTCCCTCCTCTCGGCCACTGCCTACTCGACGACGAGAACCCCCCCGGAAAAATCACTTCCCACTAATTGGAGAACCCCAATTAGTCTGTCTACGTGGCAATGGCTTCGCGAGTCGCCGAATATTATCGTGGAAAATCCATTTTCATCACCGGTGGTACCGGCTTCCTGGGCAGTACCTTGATCGAGAAACTCTTGAGATGTTGCCCCGATGTCAAGAGCATTTATCTGCTCATCAGGCCCAAGAAGGGAAAGGAGATCAGCGAACGACTCGAGGAACTCACAAAAAATTCGGTAATTCAGAAATTTATTTCTGTTAATTAATTGGAGCAGTTTCAGGTTAGGATTTTATATGAATGATCAAGTGATATTGAATACAGTGGAGTGTTGATAAAATCGAAGACTAATTAGCTATTTTTAATTGGAAAGTCAAATTAATTAACTCGTTTATAGAACTCTGGAGGTTACATTTTGATTTTAATGAAAAAAATGGCTCCTTTCGTCCGTCATTTCTCTTTCTTTTTTTTTATAATCAACAAAAGATTTCTTCATTGCAATAATTAAGAATGAACGTTGACAATTGTTGTCATCAGGTGTTTGATCGTCTGAAGGAGGAAGGAAAGACAGATTTGTTCTCAAAATTGATAGCAGTCAGTGGTGACGTGGGTGAGGAGAATTTGGGCCTGTCATCTGAGGATAGGCTGACAATTGTTGAACATGTCGACGTGATTTTCCATTCAGCAGCTACTCTGGACTTTGATGCCGGCTTGAAGTCAGCTGTTGATATTAATCTCCTTGGTACACGAAGAGTTGTTCAGCTTGCCCAGGAAATAAGAACCCTCAAGGTGAACCAGACTTCATTATTAATCCATTTGTCGTATTTTCGTTGCTCCCTCGAGTTCCATTTTTATTCCATTATTGACGTAATTATTTGCAGGCCTTGGTGCATGTGTCGAGTGCCTATGTCAATGCATTTTTACTCGAGACTAAAGAGCAGATTTATCCACCACCAGCTGATGTCGACGATGTTCTTGCTCTCGCTGGGGGCAAGGACGAGAAAACAATTGAGGAGGCCACGCCACAATTACTGAAGAATCATCCTAATGCGTATACTTTCTCCAAACATCTCGCCGAACATGAGGTCGTCAATGGATCCATTCCTGCCGCCATTGTGAGACCTTCTATGAGTAAGTAAACAGTTGAGATATTGAGGTTTATTAAAGCACAAAATTCACTGAAAAACGGTCGAAGTGGCTGTGGGAGTCATTTATGTTCACAAAAAATAATTTCGAACAAAAAAAAATCGATGTCTGCAAGACAAAATTCCATGAAAAATATTATTTTCAGTCACTGGTGCATGGCAGGAGCCAGTGCCAGGATGGACGACCTCCAAGAATGGGCCCCAGGGCTTCCTCATGGGGGCCAGCAAGGGAGTAGTTCGCAGACTTCCAGTTGCAAGCAAACTCATCTACGATTATATCCCAGTGGACACCGTTGTTAATGCTCTCATCGTCGCTGGCTACGTCATTGGACGTGACAGGTAATCAGAAGTTCTTCACCTTCTACTAATTATCGTCGAGTGGAATTGTATGGGATTTCATCTTTGTCTGCAATATATGCTTTTGAAATATTTTATAAAATTTCCTCAACTCGGATTTTTTACTTTTTCTCTCCTTTTTCCATGGAATTATTTCCATTAATTTTGTTATGTACTTTCTTTTGCCCAGGAATACAGGGATAAAGGTCTACCACTGCACATCGAGCACGTGCAATCCATTCCAGTGGTTGAAAGTGGAGTCCAAAATAAATGGATATCTCCACCAATATCCTCTGGTCAGTGCTGTCTGGTATCCCCACCTCAAACTGTTACCATCCCTGTGGATCTATCGAATCTCTTCCATTTTTGTCCACATGATCCCAGCTTACATTCTGGATACGGTCACCAAAGTTGCTGGAGGTCGTCCCATGTATGTATTTTTTTTATGTAATTTTGACTGTTTTGGAAAAATTAACGAGATCGATTATCCTCGATGTCACTAGTTATTTACTGAATAAAATAATTAATTTTTGTATTTCAAAGAAATATGAAAATGTGGCGATCAGATGAGCTTCAGACTTCATGGATCACACGATTATTTCGGCCGTAATTCATTAAGACTCCGTGAGGATAAGCTTAGAGTCTGGATGATTGATGGATTTTTTTTTCTCATTTTTATTCATACGTTCTTCGGATTTTCCCAGAGTCCCTGCTGATGATAGTCGTTTACGGAGTTACTAATTACGGGCGACAACAGATATAAAAAATTATGATCTTGGAGTCTGGCGAGAGGTCATAATATCCAATATGTTGGCAATTACGTCTCAGGAGGGGCGATGATGATTAGAATATAACTAGCGCCGCTAATGAGCTTCCCGTTTCCAAACGCATTTGCGAATGTTTCATGAGAATGACAGTTGATGTTTTGAAAGTTACTTATCCTTAAAAATTCACCAAATAACGCCATGAGATTTTTCACCAGCCAATTAGAATCATGAATTTACCTGCCCTCCGTCATGACACCTTCCAGTCCATGCTTTTTTTTTTTATAATGTACATAAAACGGACGGCTATTTCTCCCCAAACCACGACAAAATTCTCCAATATGGCGGGTGAGTTTCACTGGCAAAGCTGACTCAAATAATGCTTCCCACGGCGACAACATACATGGGACACCTAATTGCCGACATTTGAGATTTTATGACCTTTCATTCGACCCTAAGATCATAATTTTTCATGCCTGCTTTCGGCCGTAATTAGTAACCCCGTCAGCCTATAATGAACAGAGATTCTGGGGAATTCTGGGAAATTGAGAGACAACAATTTAATAAATCGAGTGATTTCATTTTTGATAGGTCGGTATTTGCAAAACATCCGAAGATTATTAATTTTATTATTAATTTAATAGCCTCGTTCGACTCCACACAAACGTCAACAATTCCCTGGTTCGCCTGGAGAAATTCATTTTCACAGAATGGAAATTCCAAAATCCCAGAATGATGGAGTTGCACGAGTCGTTGTCCAGCGAGGACAAAAAGCTCTTCACTCTCGACATAAGGCCAATATCGTGGGAGGATTACTTCGTAAATCTGACGAAAGGAGTCAGAATTTACCTCAGCAAAGACCCCATTAAGACTCTCGAGAGGGCTCGAGCTAAGAATAACATGTCAGTGAAAAAAATTAGTGTATTAAATTTTTTTGCCACACACTTCATGACAAAACGAGGCCAGATAATTAAATTAACGCACACTATTGCCATTAATTAACAGTAAAAAATTTTTTAGACTGCTGGTAGCTCATCTGGGGCTCCAGGCGGCCCTTCTGGGCCTCATCTGGTGGATATTCAAGTCGATCCTGGGGGCCACCTGGACAGCAACAGGCATGATCGTCCCCATAGTCTACCTCCTCTTCAGTCAGCTGTAGGCCTTGTCACATTCTCAAGATTCTAATATATTCGTCATCCAGGGACTACCACTGGTGGAAAAAATATTTTTTACGAAGTCATTCAACTCGGGCACTTTCTTTACTCGAATCTCACAGGTCTGCACAGATTTATTGAGCCATAACTTATTGTCTTATGACGACATTTATATTGGGCAATTTCACACGCAGTCGGGGGAAACTGCTGTCGGTAAATAACATACCAGGGGTAGGGTAAATCGCCAATTGCGATTCACTGGGCACTTCACGGTTATCCACGTGTGAAAAAATTTAATAGGAATATGCGTTGGAGAAATCTATTCTCAGATACTTTGTCGGAATTTTGTTGCAACCAAATTTTTTCTGATGGAATTAAGTAATTAATTAACTCTTAATTATGCCAAAACTGATAGATAATTTTAAATCAAGTGAAAATTCAGTGGGAATGCGAGCTCTCGGCACGATTTATTAAATTTTTTCATATGTTCCACACAGTATTTTTATTCAATCCTGAAAAACAGTTTTCATATCTCTTTTGTAATCTCTAATTCCGCTGTTCTCTGTAATTCTGGAAATTATATTGTCAGTATCGTTAATGAGTATTTTTTATTTACAACCAAAAATGTAATTATGGAAAATTACTGGAGGTTGAAATAAATCCAGGGAAAAAACGTTAATTTGATTTCTAATATTTCTAATGATTTCGTACGTAATTTTAAGGTTACCTAATTTTCAATATTTTTTTTGTTAAAATTTTTAAATATTTTTTAGTCAATGTTCAGTTTTTACTCCAATTTCGCAATTTCATTTCGTCGGTGGTATTCGAGATTATTTTGTATTGTAATAGTTTGTTATAGTGATGCGTTGAAAATTCGTGACGCATCAGATGACCGCCGTATAACCGTCAGTGACTCGTCACATGGCAAAAAAACGACCGACTTTATGAAGGTCACATCGCGTTTGAGTAGTGGCGCCACTGCAGATGTTCAAATTATAAACAAAAAAAAAAAGTTAGTTATTTATAATAAAATGCTATGAAAAAATCAGTCGTTCTGAATAAACTTCTCACTGACAACATCAAAAGCTGAACAATCGCATGACAAAACTCAACAAAGTATGACAAAATTTGGGGACACAGAAAAAAAATGGCACGTGGCATCTGTACAGATAATTTGCCAGTGACCAAATGTCGTCTGACCGTTTTATTGACGAGAGAAATCTAACGACGGAAAATTTTTAGATAAATTTCTCAGACTAGATATCCAAACGAGTTCTCACGAATTTGCAAATGGGAAGATTGAGAAAAATTTGGATCAAAGCAAAACACAAGACTCTTTACTCCGGCGACGGGACCGAAGTCGAATGTCCTTGTGGATGCCAACATCTCCAGACATATTTATTAAAAATGTATCAAATAAATTCTAATTGAAGTGTAGATTGCGAAATAACTGATAAACCAATTTATTCGTTCTTAAGTCTCCACGTGCGTCCGCGTTAGAATATATATCACTACATCCTCTGCACTCCACGTGTTCATCGATTGCTTGACGCTCGACGTTATGATAAACAAATCTCAGGAATACATTGTCTTGGCGTCGGTGATTATCAACTCTCTTTCCTCTTTCTTTTTATTAATACTGAACGCAATTCCGCATAATTCCCAAAATAAATCAATCAATGAATCAATAAATAGATAATAATTTCTTGTCTTTTTACAAATTGAGATTGACGGCAATCCTTCAAATACTCAAATTCCAAGACTCCTCCAAATACTTAAATTCCAAAAACAATGTCATTCAGATGCTCATCATAATTAAGAACTTGAACTAATTTAACTGATCCATCAACACTTCAGTTATCACAACCTCCTTGTTCTTCTTCCAATTTCCATTTCCTTTGAGGTTGCAAATGTTTTTTCTTTGTTTAACATCCACACAGGTCCTATAAAAAACACCCAACTCCTTCATCGTATCCTTTTTCTTATAAATATTCAACAGAACATAACAGATTAATCATTCTTCTTTGTTTATTTAACTTCTACTAAATTATTATGTACTCCTATTATAGTATATTTCGTAAAAAGTGAAAAAAAATGGTTTTGGCGAGTCAGGTTTTCTCACCTTCGGCTCGTGATATAATCCCACGAGTCAAAAAACACTTTTTTCACGAGCTACGAACAAAATTTTTCATCTCAATGTGTCGAAAAATTATGTTCCTAACTCGTGAAAATAGTACATTTCATGCCCGAGCCTTGGAAAACAGATCATCATCTCCCACGTGCAAAATTGCCTTCCGAGCCGATGGCGAGGGTGACAAGCATGTGGGGGAGGGGGATATGTTTTCCATGGCGAGGCGTGGATATTATTTTTCGTGACGTGGGATCTGGGAAACGCCAATTTCGTGGCGTGCAGCGACACGAAAACGGGGTTTTTCAGATCCGGCGCCACGAAATAGTATTTTCCGTACTGCTCTTCACTTTTCCTCGTCCGGGGATTGGTACGGGCCCTTGCCCGAACTCGAAAAAGTGAAAATCACTACGGAAAAATATCGTTCTTGCCAAACTCCACGCGAGTAAAAAACCCCATAACGACAGGCCGGAAATATACTATTTCATCACGCTGTGTCGGAAAAATAACTTTTCAGTCACTCGACGCGAAGCGGCACAATGAGATGAAAAATTATGTTCGTAACTCGTGAAAAAACTGGTTTTTGACCCGTGGGATTATATCACTCGCCTTCGGCTCGTGACAAACCTCCCACTCGCCAAATACAATTTTTTTTCACTTGTTACGAAATATACTCATTTCTCACCTAGGGAGGTCAAGTTTACCCTCGCCTTTGGCTCGGGCGGTAATTTTGCACGTGGGTAAGCCTCCTCATTTTTACTTTCCGTGGTGAGAACATTCTTTTTCCGCTGCGCGGGAAGGAATTCTGACTTTGCTCCCGCCGGGAAGAAATAGTACATTATGTATCGAGGACGATGAGTGGCGCATAAGTCCGAGTTTGAGGTTAAATGTACGATTTTCAGCCGAGGCGAAGCCGAGGCTTAAAA
>JAPYZN010000092.1:0-117599 GCA_030522865.1 Psyttalia lounsburyi
CTTCGGGGAAACTCTCAATATTCACCATGGATCCGAGTGTAAAGTAGATCACACCGGAGGTGCTGTCATTCATCCACTTCTCCATTTCCTTAGAATAATGAATAAAGCTTGCATAATCTGGCAAACATTCTTATTACATCGACAGAAATTTTTGAGGAGAGGTGAGTGCACTTGATTGAGTCATCGAGATTCCATCAGCTGTCCACTGAATTGCACTAATTGAGGGAATTAAGCGAATTACGTGGATGAGAAAAACCCAAAGAGAAAAGTGAGCCTACAAAACGAGAGTATGACAATATGTTTCCTAGAGACTGAGGAAAAATAATGCAGAGATTACAAGTGAATAGAAGAGTTCAATGAGAGACAATTAGATTAAAAAAAAATATTTCGTTAATGAAATACGACTTGTCATCTGAAGTGGTAAAAGATTACCTGGGGGAGGGGAACGTAGTGCTCCTCCACGTGGATCCCACCGACCTCGACGATGGCTGGAGTCGTCGGTTGAATGCCATTGAGGGTGTGCCAGCTATTCACGAGAGCCAGGGTCACATTTTTCTCGAGCTCTCGTAGTGGCGGAATATCTGGATCAATGTATTTCCGTATTTCTGCATCTTGAAATGTCTCTGTGTACCTCCGGTATCGTATATTGTTGACGTGTGCCTTGATGGTGTTCATTACTCGCTCCGGAAATGACATGGGATGCGAGTAGGATGTGAAATATGCTGGGTTGAAGGCCGGGAACAGGGGCTGGCCTAAGCTCTCTGCCAGCCAAGGCAGAGGGATTAGGGTACTCGCCAGGACAACTGGTACGTGCAACGCGTGACCCAGCGCGATAAAGCAATTAGCACCGAATGCCTACAAGAGATTGATACGCAGTTGAGCGTGACATTTCAGCGAATTTATTGCAGAAATAAAATCCAGAATTATTACCAATTGTTAATCCAACTCTACAATGATCTCTATAAATTGCTAATTATCAAAAAAATCACTGCTTCTATTTTCAACATAAATTATCTTACAATCTCATCAAAATATTTGAGAAAACATTTTCACAAGTAAATAGCGATAATTCGCGGCGCAATTCTACAAGAAAATTTCAATGTAATCAGCTGACAATTGCTAGGAATTTTTAAGTAATCTCCGGGAGATCCTAATGAGATTTAAAAAAATACTTAGGCCATTTTAAGAAATTTATTTACCTCAGTGATCACTAGATCGTACGGCGGGTTCTGCGGTGGATTTTTGATGATCGCCTGGAGCTCAGGAAGTCCCAAATACTCGCACAATCCGTTTCCATAATTCAAGGCTATCGACGGCAGGGTATCCGACCCTCGATGTGCGGCAAATGTGACATTCCACTGATTGATGAAACTCTCCTGTCTTCCCTCAAGGTTGGCAATTAATTTGTAACTGGGGGGTGGTTCTTTGAAGGGGAACAGGGTGACCACGTCCACCTGGTGGCCCCTCTTTATCAGCCCCCGCAGGATTCCATCGAACATGAGGTGATGGCTCCTCGATTGAAACGGAAAAACACAGAATATCCTGGAGGCCGCATTCTCAGCCGGAAGGGCCGCGCAGAAAAATCCGATAATCCACGATAATATACTCAACTTCATTGTCTGGTGATGTTAGTCAGGAACGAAACTAGTGTCGACTGATGTCGACACACTGGAAGTTGCTGTTTTGTATCGCTTGGGAAAATTGTCTTATCAACTTGAGACTGATTTTTTTTGAGACCTTAAACTTGTATCAGAGCGTGAGCTACAATCCGAGTGCTATCGTCTTTGATCATCTTATTGTGCACGTGCCAGAGTAACTGGTTTACAATATTTCAGGGAATCAATGACTTATCAATTATTCTGGCTTCAACCGCAAGATTTTTCAATTATTCCCAGACTTGTGGCATTTTTTTTTCTTCAATTGTGAGACGTTCTCTCCGGAGAACCCTAAATAATTAGTGAAATCCCATAGGTCGTAGATTTTTTTTTAATAATAAAATGATAAAATAGAAATTGTGAAATTATTTTTTTTTGTGAAGAGGATTAATGATTCTGAGGACATTCAGCTTTAACTGCCTCAATAATTAAATTCAACATGCCCAGAATATTATATTTTAGTAGAAAAATATAATTATAAGATGAATAGACAAATCAATTTCTCAAGATAACTGGTAATAATTTTTTTGGTCTACTGATAAGGATATCTTGGGAGAGACCTTGAGTCTTTATTATTCTCGAGGAATAATTTTTCCTGCGGATTATCTACTTCCCCAAATTTTCCTCGAGGCTTGACCCTTGAGGACCTCGTCCATCACCGGATAAAAAAAATGAATTACCACCTCCGGGGCATGAACACCTCGAGAATTCAGGATACGGAATTGAAGTCTCCTTTGCCAAACGGCGAGTCACTATTGGTCTCCAGGAAAAAAGCGCCCCGAGTCTGAGGGCTGACCTTGTCGCCCATGACAGCTGTAGAATTTTCACATTTTCCAGCTGAGTAGGCCGCCCAACTGTCGCACTTGGTCCCGACAAATGCACGCGGCGAGATTATCGATTCCGCCATGAACTGGTGAGATCTGCCGTGACTGCAATATTCTGGCGAGTCAAAAGCAGTTGAAAAAAAGTAAGTTCGCCGCCAGAGAAAATTAGACAATTCACTTCAAGATTTTTTAATTACGCGTGACTAGGGGCGAACAGCCGGGCTGTCGAAAGCTGCCGCCGTTGGGGTAAAAGTCCGCATGTCCAGTGGCTCTGATGAATCCCAAAGTGCCGGCGCAAGTGTGAATTACGTCAACAAATTCCGCATCTGATGGATCCAATCGGCTCCCCTGATCTTTATAAACCGGTGCCTCGAAGCCTGGACGCGCTGGATCCATTCCCGTTATTCTCCCTATCCTGCCAGACAAACGGGCGCCAGCGAAGCCCGCTATGTGGGCCCCCAGACTGTGGCCGAGTATGTGAACATTAGCTAATGAAATATTCGCTTTGGTGTGCAGAAAATTGAGAAAATCCCCAACGTATGCGCCTATCTGCAAGATTAATTCAACTGCTGGATACTTTCCAAATTTTCCTCTCCATTTTTTGTCTGACTCCGGGCAACGCAGTGCCTGAACGAATTTTATTGATAAATTTTTTAACTAGTTTTTTTTTTAATGAAGTAGAAAACTAATTTTTAAATCCGTCTCCGGACAATTTTTTCTTCCCGATTTTCTATTTAGAAAAATTTTAATCATCTTGACTTTTGTAAAGACAATTATTCATAATTAATGATGAGTGATTTTTAGTAGAAAATTCAAGACTAAATTTTTTTTTTAAAGAAATTTTAAGAACGTTAATAAAATCGTTCGTCAAAAAATGTTTTGTTGACCATTTTCAATTCATAAAAATTAAAATAATTACGATTTCCAATTTTGCATTAAATTCCGTGGATTTACCTGTTCCGTTAATTTAGCAGCGACGAAATACTCCTTAAGAGAAGTTGGAAACCAATTGACGATAACGACATTGCAATCCTGATCGCTCAAATAATTATATCTAATGATTGTCACCCACTTGGTGGTGCCCATGTCGGTCCACCCATGGACGACGACCTTCAGCGGTCTCCCTGGCCTGACCAGCGATTCGCCAAGTACCCCAACATCTCCAACTTTCAGGGGACATCCCCTGTCCGGATTGGATCTCGTGAAGAGCTGAAAAGTCACGTCCCTCTCGGGTACAAGTGCGGCCTCGAAAGCGGCTGGCAATACCGCCCTCTCCTCCTTAATCGTCGCCGGTAGAACGAGAGATTCAATTAATTTCTCCTCAATAATGATATCCTGAATATTTTCCAGGGACGACAGGCCGAGATTCGCTGCGCACATTTCACTCCATAAAACCGCTAATGAAAAATAAAATTAAAAATAGCCTGGCTAAGGCGAGATCATCAGATGTGAGGACTCCTCATTACCCAGATTTAATAAAATTAAAATAATCTTCACTTCCATTCTTTCATTTATTTATTTTCTCGTCAAGAGAGAATGAAAAACTGAGTGAATTTCCATTGTCCTGAGTTTTTTATCCTCACGAGATGATTGATCGATTTTAAACGACCGTAGAATTATCTTCATTATTCATGATAGCTCAGGACTTGAGACTCAGTTCTCGTCATGCAAGAGTTTTTTGCGTAACGTATTCTAAAATTAGCGCGTAATGAGCCAATTTTCTCGTCATTCCCAACGAAATTATCGGGGTATTCCCCGACTACTCTTACCGACAGTCGATTTCAAAAATCCCTACATACCCCGATCGATAATTTACCATCAGAGATCGAGGCACAAATGGCGGGAAAGCGAGGATTTTTTTACCGTTAGTTGGTAATGGCGATTACTCACTTATCGTCCCTTAAAATTTCAAAGAGACTAACTCGAGGGAAAATTTTACGTTTTTTTTTTTCAATATCAAAAAGTGCAGGAAAATTGATGGATTTTATCGGCCAATTGCAATTGATTTCCCCCGGGAATTGTTCTCCGATGAATCCCCCTGAATACCTGGAATAACATGTTCGACGCAAATATTTTACGAGCAAACATCCTCGGCTTACCTTCGTCCATTCCATCAAATATTTACAGCTCCGGGTGGATATTATTTTTCACTCCCCCCTCCGTTGGGCAATTTTTATCAGTGGAATTTTCAATAAAGGTAACTGGGGGAAAATGGATGGATTGTGAAAATGGTTTGAGATTAAAAAAGGAGGAATAATTTATGATATCTCGGCGCAACTTTTATCGCATCCACCCACACTCCCTTTGTATCGGGTGCGACGGATGTACAGGCGGTTTTTATTTTTTCCTTTGTACGTTATTATGTTCAATCAACATCTGAACTTTTCTTTGTTTTTGTGATATTGCATTGTTTCGGGAGGTGTAATTTAATAGGATTTTTTTTTGGGACAAGTCATGAGCGAAATAATGAGATTAATTGAGAAGTAATGGGATTTTTCTCACGAAAGGTGACGTAATGGGAATTTTTCTCGAGCTTATTCGCAAAATTTTATAATCGAGGGAGAATTCACTGATTTCGATTTGCAATTTACCACTGCAATTTTCAGAATTTAATTGGGGGGTTTTATTTAATTTAACAAATTTTGAGAATTTTCTTCAATTGAATCGAAATTTTAGAGGCTTTGCGAGAATTTTCTGTTGATTTTTGTCGCGTGTGTAATTTTTCAGGTAAAAAAAGGACAATTTAAAAAATTGTTTTGAGACACTTGGTCTCAATCAACGACGCGGCAATAATTAACAATAAAAAATCCGAGACTAATAATATCTCTCGAGATTGAATAGTGAAAATTTCCGGAAAATTGCGAGCGAAATAATCCGTGAGAGCGCATTTCCGGCGGCCCTGGAGCCGTCGACGTTTCCGTCGCCCTTTACCTCTCGAGACCATTATCCCAATGATAAAAAAATAGACATTGCCCCTTATCTCGTGAACACGTCCCCCCACGGAGTGAGTTTCCACCGACATTACCTCGGCGAACGAGAGCCTTGAGAAAGTGTTAAGGGCACCGAGTGCGTTCTTTGTGCAATGTAAAAATACTGTTGCAAAAAATGTCAGTATTCCTTACAATGCACAATGAATTCAGTGATACGTGTCTTACCCGGCGAGTGGCCGGCTGGTAGTGAACTGTAAATGAATTCTCAGAGCTCAAATATCACGTGAAAGGGAGGGAAAAAAATCTTATTCTCTCACGAAGCAATAAGGGGAATGTTTTCCTATCAGAGAGAACAAACACGTATTCTTTGAGATACGTGAGTCAAACTTATTGGCTCTAATGTTGACACGATGAGAAACGTTGGAGCTGCCTTTTTAAAGATTGAATCGAGTATCAGAGGAGCACAAGTTTCTGGGACACGAGCAAATGGTGAATGCATTGCCATCGGGTGGAAGAGGGATGGACAATGGAAAATTGAAAATTCCAAGGGCATATGGAAAATAGAAGTCCCCGTTGATTTCTTGGAACGTAAGATACTTTTCGGAAAAAATTGGAAGGAATCCGCGACTGAGAGATTTTTTTTTTTTCATAAAATAAAAACCAAAATAAATTATATTAAATATTATTAATATATTTTTCGTGTGTTTTAATGCGGTTTTCGGAATTTTTTTTTGGGTTTTATTGACAAAAGTCGTCGCCTGAATTTCTTCAGATGATAAGGAAATATTTTATAATTCGAGAAAATTGAATTTAATTATTTTGTCCACAGGTTATTTTTTTTTCAAGTTTAAAAATATTTTTTTTAATTGTAGAATCCTCGAGGAGCTTCCAGGGGAGCTTCCTTTCCCTCAGATTTTTTTTCGATGAAAATGCGAGCCCCAATAAAACTAAAGTGACTAATTTTCAACTGTAGAATATTTTTCATTTTAAATAAAAAAAATTCTGAATATTCTCACGCCTTCGCAAGATTTGCCGCTGGGAATGCCGGGGGGAAAAAAAATGATTAATCTTGATTAACCGCAAAAACTCGTTAAATTTAAATCCGCCGTCGATCGGCATTTCTCCCCCTGGCGAAATACCAATTGACTCATAAGTAAAAGTTTCTCGTATGCAAAGGGCCAGGTATATCATCCCCATTGTAATCGTCCCACATGTGTGCGAGTGACGCTTGCGCTATTCGCGACGGTTTGAGTCGGCGCAAGTAAAACTCAACAGCTAAACACGCTTCGCGCGACTTGTCCGAGGTGTGCCGCGCGTCCCTTCGCGTCTAGTCTCCCGCCACGAGATCGCGATCATTAGGACTTGGCGTCAATGAAACCGGCCGGAGAGATATTCAAATAATCTCGAGTGCGGTGTGTTTTAAATTGATAAGATCATTAACTCGCCCAATGTCTGCCGCTCCTTTGACCGCCGTCACTTAAAATTTCCGCACTCGTTTTTCAAATAATTTTCAAAGCAATACGAATCAAAAAGAACTACAAATGGAGACTTTTCGAATAATCCCGAGTGCGTGGTGTTTTAAGCCCCCCGAGGGCCATTACCTCGCCCAATAGTCCCCCCTCGCTTGATTACTCTCGCCTAAAACCCCCCACTCGTCGTTTTAGAAAAAAAATTCAAAGCAATACGAATCAAAAAGAACTACGAATGGAGGCGGTTGACTATTTTCCCCCTCAATTAAGTGGATTAATTTTCGTTTACACGCACTGACTGCCTTTTTTTTTACTACTTCTCATGACAACTGACAGAGCGACGCGATTTTACGGGAATGAATCTAGGATGAGGAGAAAATCCTGTTTCTTAGTGTGACAATTTTCCCGAGATTTCGGTGAGTAGAACTGAGATTGGATTTTTTTTTTTACAAATTTGATCAGTGCAAGGGATGAAATTTAGGGCGAGTGGATCGCCCGGAAAAGTTTGATAATTCGATTAATAATTCAATAGTCCGCGGGATTCTTGGGTTTTTACGATAATAGACGGGGGCAAAAATACAGTGGACCTCTCGTCGCTGGGAGAAAGATCGGAGTTTATTTTAGAGTGACACACAATGTCCCTCGAACTAATGACGGACGAATGACTATTGGTCAATTGAAAAATGACAGCCAACTCCCAACACATCCGGTTGCGATAAATCACACGGAGTGTGTGGAGGAATTGACAGGGAACGAGACCCTCATTTGTGAAATGCTCAGGGAGGTCATTATAAATTCAGGGGGGGGGGGGGGGGGGGGGGGGGGTGGGGAGAGAGCAGTTATGGAAAAAGGAGAGAACTTATGGTCAAAGGAAAGAGGGAAATTTAATTGAGTGAAGACGCTCCGGGAAATCGATTGTTTTGTCGACTGACCCGGCGTCGTCTGCTTTGATCAGGAAGATTGGATTTTTAATAACTCGATCGCGCCAAATTCCTATTTATTCGGATCTTGAAAAATTAATTGAGGGAAAAAATTTAATTACAGAATTCGACAGAAAATTCGAATTAAAATTTTTTTTTATAACTACAATTCCCGATTTTTGCCGATTAATTGAGTGCCTCACCTCCAGAAAAATTGCCATTATTTAGCGACGGTTTCTCGGCTACTGTTTATTTTCAAAATTTTTGTTATTACAATTTATAATTGATCGTTATAAATTCACGGGGGAACGAGCAGTTACGGAAAATAGAGAGAACTTATGGTCAAAGGAAAGACAGAAATTTAATGGAGTGAAGAGGTCTCAGGAAATCGACTGTACTTTTACAAAAAAAATTACATTTTCAAAAACTCGTTTGAATAAAAATGAGGTGAATAAAAATTCAAATTCCGGAATATTTTGGATTAAAAATAAGATCAAAGAGATTTAAAAAAAATTAGTTTGAGATTGTCAAGAATTTCCGGGAACCATTCGCGATTTTTTATGTAAAAAAATGTGATTATTTATTGCTAATTTCCTTGCTAAAATTCCACAGAAAATATGTCGATAGGGTAATAATGGGAAAATAAAATTCTAATATTAATATTTTTTATCGAAACCTCTCCAGAAATCCAGTAAAGTAGCCGAGAATTTGTCAGGATTTTCTATTGAATTTTTTTCGCAGCCGTTGCCGCGGGGCATATTTTAAAAGTGTATTTGGGAGTGACTAATGCCCTTTTTTACGCCTCCAGACACGGCGTGCCTCGTCATCTTCAATAATTGATGATGATATTACTGAATAAATTAAGGTGAAACACTTACTTGACTTTCGTCGGTTCATCGACACTCTCTTGGTGACCCCGGGATCGATTTCCAGGTGGACTAGCCTATGTGTACCATCGATCCCCCAGTGTTTCGTCTTATAAGCTAGACTCAATGTAATTTTTGCCCTGTCTATCTTGGGAAATTCACCCCCAGCCGTTGGCTGCCAGTGGATCTCTTGTTCTGCCTCGGGCTCGGCTCTTGTTGGTTCTTCAACGAGGGCGGTCTAACGGCCAATGTAGACTGGAAGTTTTCATGTTGAGGGCAGAAGTGCTTCAATATTTTAGTTCTCCTCTTTTGGCGAGCTTACAGAGAATTTAATCCTATAAAACTTGAAAAAAAAATTCACCTTCATCTCATTTCGACTCCCTAAATTCAGAGAATTACATTTTTGACCGAAATTAATTTTTTTTTCACAAAAATTGAAGGCGATCCGCTGGCCACTACAACTCCAAAATTTTTTTGCTGAGAAAAGTGAGTTAAAAAATAAAAAAAATAAGAAAGGATGAGAATAAAAAATTCCTATGAATTCCCAGAATGAAATGAGTGCCAGGAATGAAAATTCCGTGTGAAAAAAAAATCTAGAATTTGTCGTCTGGGAATTGTAAAGAAATAGAAAAAAAAAATCAGTAAAAAATGAGAAAATGTGAGCAGATGATAAAAATATAATTCTCTAAAAATACCATCGACTGGACTGACTGCGGATTTCCTCGCGGGAGGCATATCCGTCGAACTGACGACAGAAATGGCGGTTGAAATTGAAAATATATTTCTCCATAATTCCCCCATTTATTCCGTCATTTCTTCACTTCCACTGCCAAATCGCTGGCTCCTCCTCTCCCCAATAAATTTCATAACAAGACCTGCCGCCCGGCATCTGTCATTGTCTGCCACCTGCGACACCGCCGCATACTGCCCTCAGTATGTAACCCCAGCCCTCAACCCGCGCAATCTCCAAACTCCCGAATTTCTTTCCCCAAACTTTCAAGTGAGTTTGTTCTCCCCTCACCGCCCACTCAAAAAATCCTGGAACTTCTCATTGCCGCGAAAAATTTACCGCAAATTCGAGTCGAGTGAGTGCTAAGAAGAGCAAATAATCAGTTCAATATAAAAAATTCCTCCAAAAAATTATTAAATTGAATTGCCGATTTTTAGTTCAACTGAAGCCCACCTGATTTTCCGAATTTTTAGCGCCAGACGCACTTAGAACTCGACAATGTTCCCGGTAGGAACTGATTTTCTGGCAGACGTCCAAAGCTCATAAGCGAACCATTCTATTTCCACAAATTTTTCGTTGCAAGTGAGGAGATAGTCAGCTGTACTAAATCTGGGTTAAAGTCAGTGATTTTTATTATCATTTTTTTTCTAAAAAAAAATAACGGAAGTAGGGAGAGATGCTGGGAGTATTGGCAGACAGTGAATGTAAATTCCTGGCGATGAAATCGACAGTAAATGGGACAGTTGGGGAGGTCAGGAAGTGGATGAAGTCGCATTAAACCCAAAAGATCAATCATACGGAGTTTATTTGTGAATTGCGATTGAGAGGACGATTTTTGTTGTGAGAACGCGATAAAAAGGGATTGCTCGAGCATTCCGCGGGCCCGTAAGTTTGACGGAAACGTCCGGGAGGGGAATACGAGGGATTGGCGATTTTTGACGTGGCAATTCCGGGAAATCTCCGGCTACTTCCGGGCCAAATATTTGAAGATAATTCCAATAGTCCCGGGATTTTTTGCCGGCCGAACTACGCGACTTTTCTATTCATTCCAATGAATGACAGTCGACGGACCCGCTGAACCTCCAGACTTTTCCAAGGCTCTCCGACGTAAAAAAACTGGGCGGGACGTGTTTTTTCTTTTTTTTTTTGCGATGAACTTTATATTCTTCACTTAGTCATTTCGAGAGCCACAAAAATCTCGTAAATCCTGATCACCTTGCAATGTTTGAAGCATTCCAACGCTATCTGCCATAAAAACGTGCTCTGTTTACCCTGGACTGAAAACAATCTCCGCAAATTGACAGTGATACGTCGATAACACTACCACCATGGGGAAGACACGTGCAGTTGCATGCGCTACGTCCTAACGTTTCTGGATATCCACCCACATGCAGCCAATTCAGTATCTGGGGTCCAGTTTAAACATCTCCATGAATCGTCTCTGTCGGGCTGAATCGTTTGGCCTGTGTACAGCGAGCCAAACAAATCGTAGCTCATAATGTGCACTGAGGCCATCGCGGCGGCTTTGTTACGGTTTTGGAAAGGCAATTGTTCTCGTAATATCGCGGCTCGCGGCGACTTCAATCCGAGACCAGCAGAAGACTCACTCTAAAAAAGAAAATGTTTGCTTTGGGAGTGAAGGCTGAGGAGCGAATTTAATTCTTCCAAATCGTCCCTCAGACGAACATTTGACAGGGAAAATTAATTTTCCGGGTTCGCAAGAGTGGTTATCAATTTTTTGAGTGCGATAAATTGGGACTGACTCAATTTGAGGGGCTCTAGACCTGCCGAAAAATGATAAAACAATCCGCGAAAATTGAGGACTCCCCTCAATGAGTTAAAACATTTTTTTCTGATGAATTTTTTAATCGAAAAAAATACTGAGGCCCGGATATTGATCGCATTATTCTCAAAATGTGGAGGTCTAACCTCGTCTAGTTCTCCCGGGAGTCCTCGGGACGAGCGCTTCCCACCAGGGCCATTACCTCGCCCAATAGTCCCCCCTCGCTTGATTACTCTCACCTAAAACCCCCCCTTAAAATTACCGCACTCGTTTTTCAAATAATTTTCAAAGCAATACGAATCAAAAAGAACTACAAATAGAGACTTTTCGAATAATCCCGAGTGCGTTGTGTTTTAGGCCCCCCGAGGGCCATTAACTCGCCCAATAGTCCCCCCTCGCTTGATTACTCTCACCTAAAACCCCCCCACTCGTCGTTTTAGAAATAATTTTCAAAGCAATACGAATCAAAAAGAACTACATTTATTTCTCAATCGTCGGGAGGTTCTCGTCTAGTTCTCCCTGGAATCCTCGGGATTCGGTGAAACCAGAGGAGAGAGCCCGTTGGGGGTGTCCTCCCCCGTCGGCGGCAGCCCCCGGACGGCGTCGATAATTCGGAGGGAACTTTTTAATATTTGAAGTGGTAAATAGAGCGACACTTCCTGACGAGCGCTTCCCACCAGACAATCCGTGGCGATCTGGGGGACAAGTGGAAAAAACCTGCGGAGACAATTGTTGAGTATTTTGCCTGCTGAACGGCACACCTTCCCCTAGTTTCTGTCCACTTATGTTCATTCAAACTTCAATACCCTGGCAAACTCAATGTTTCGCACAGTATGATGCCGGGAGTTGCCACCAACGGACACCACTACCCATAAACCCTTAACGCCAATGAATAGATTGACATTGGAAAGTTGTGGTTTGCGCGTTAATTTCACTTGCTGCAGCACGTGCTGGGGAAATTTTGAAACTGTTTGTTCATTGTTAACAATTGGCGCATCAGCAACAGTTGTTGCTCGGTGGAGGGGTAATTTATTAATTGGATGTTTTATTTTTTGTTTGTTTCTGGCATTGCAGATTATTTCCGGGATTTTATGGTTGAGAACGTCCGGCGGGACGCAATTTCCGGAGGATCATGGAGCTCCAGACAGAGGTGAGTGTTTACCGGGGAAATTAATGTATTTGAGGGACATTAGGCGAGACGCCTGAGAGGAATACCCAGGTTGGATTGAACGATGGAGCCCAGACATTCAAAATTGAATCGAGCTTGAGCGAATATTGATAAATAAGTCGGTTCTCAAGGCTGGAGAGCCTGACGGTCGACGAGTCTTGAGTTTCCGGCCTCGAGCCAACCTTGGGGTTCATGGTTGGATCCAAATCTCGCCTGAGGATGTGCGTAATCCTGATTGCTGCTGGACGCACAAAATAAAGATCTACTCATTTATTGAATAAAAAAAGTAATTGAAACGGAATTTTTTTGTGAGAATTTTGAGAAATTTAGAGTCGACGGAAATTTAAAATAATGAGACAATGGATTCCTCGTAATTTCACGTGCAGGCGAGGTCCTCTACGTACAATTATCGGCTTCCCTAGCTTTAGGAGGAGAGAAAAAAATTGTTAAATAATTTGCCTCTGAACATTCGATTTTTTTTCAATATTTGTACTCATTAAATTAGTTTTTTATTTATTGAGAGAAACTAATTTATTTCTAGATTTTTTTTCGGAAGTTAAACCTTTCTTTTAATTATAAATAATGGTAATTATAAGGCCTGGCAAGACCGCCAAATTGAACAACAATGGATTCCCCGAACTGTTGAAAAAATGGGGGAAAAAAATTGTAATCTTGCGAGACACTGATGCAATATTAAATTATTTTCCTTCTCGTCCATTAGCATAAAACCCATTTCATCTCAGATAGTTTGCAATAGTGGATGCTGGATTCAGAGTTGAGACTGAGATTTCAACATCATAGAGAATTAACCAGACTCACAGACGGATATACCTGGATATTTGATGTGCGCATCTACGTCGAAATGCGGGGAATATTTCCGTGTCATGCATCATTCAAATTTCGAAGTCTATTCACGGCGTCCTGGAGGACATTTCCGGGGAAAATGTCACGTAACATGAGAAAATTAACATTTTCAGAAGAAATTGACGTGGGTTCTAATTAACTATTATTCTCCAATCGATTCAAAATGAATTTAAAAAATTGAGGACACTTTCCCAAGCACATTAAAGCACATTAATCCTTAATAATTGTTTAGAGCATTACATCATTAATAATAATCATCATTCAATCGTTACTATTAATGCTCAACTGAAATGAATAATTAATGTCTTCCAGGCGTCCCATCAAGAGCTACAGTCAATTTGTCAAATACCTTAATTCATTAATTACGTTTCCCCGGATGACAATTAAACGAATGAAGTACATTTCTCTCTTCAAACATTTAATTCACCCAGAATTTGCGTCTAATCGTGGGTATATATCTCGTGTCTCGTGCCTCTCAACGATCGTTAGACACTCAAAGAATGACCGATGAATCTTCCATTAGATTGTTGCGTATACGTATTTCCCCCGGGAAACTGGGCACTTCCTCTTCCGCTACGATCCATTATCGTCGAAGGATTGAAATTCGGGTGGAAATTTTACTGTAAACCCTTCAAGAAGACGAAATACGTTATTAACCTATTCATTGTCTCCCCTCATCGCCGTCGAGACTGAAAGAACCTGTGGAATATTTTTTTTTGCAAAAATCTAGGCAAAATATTTTCTCCTAAAAATTGAAAAAAAGTGAAATTACCTATTTTTTTGGAATTCAGGATTTTTTTAATCAACTAAATTAGCGCGCAAACCTTCCCTCCCCCGCCCCCCCCCCCCCCCTCCCAGTTATTAAAAAAAAATCCGAATAATTGCAATGGTTGCGAAAAAAAAATTTTCGAAAAAAGAGAAAAAAAAATTTTTTGCGAGAGCAAAAATTAAATCGACTGCGATAGTTGACGTTGGTATTTTGTAATAATAATATAAGGTTGCTCTTATTGTTGTTCACGTATTGTGGTCATTCGCCAATATTTTTTTATTGAATTGAAAAAAAAAAAAAACGCAAATCGGCCAGTCGTGCCTTGAATTTCTCCCTCATCGATATTCCCCTGAATTCAATAGTCAAAAATTCAGGGGAACGCTATCACAAATTCGCACATGTTGCGGCATTATCCATTCCCACGTGTGACTCCAACACTTCCACTAGATATTCTCCATGTTTTCCCTCGTCATTTGCCACTCTAGGCAGAATGAAAAATAGCGCACCACTGAAGCCGCACGTAACTTATAAATATTCATCGGCTCAACATTAATATTAGCATTTCGATTCATAGTCGTGAGCTTCTGTGAGGCATGCTAATTGAGATCGCGCCCCGAAATCATGTACTTCGCGAACGACTGCTTCATAAATAATTTCCTCTCGTCCCCCTCTGGGGTCCGGCAATTTTTTTTTTTTCACCCGCCGACTTTGGGTCTAAGGCTCACTGGCGGTGATTAATTACCAATTGATGCGGACTCTCGCTCTTCGGAGGTCACTCCAGCCGACGAGATAGTCCGGAATTAGGGGATTTTGTTATGAATATTCAGGAGCATGCATTACGAGGTATATAAATGAATAAATTTTTAGATGTACGAGTGTATACTCAGGAGAAATGGAATTCTTAAAATCAAGTCGTTTGGAGAAAGGAATTACTTTAAATAATTTTGCTTTGTATTTTTTAGCTACAGAAGCGTCGAGTTGGACATTTTTTTTTTGTAATGAGTAGAAAAAAAAAAGAAAATTAGGAAAATTTTCAAAGAGCGGTTTTTCGAAATTTTGAAATTTTGGTTCTGTGAGTACAGGGTTAAATAAAAAATGGGTAATTACCCTGGCAAATGGCGTCCAATTGACGTTAACGTGGGGGGGGAGGGGGAGAATTTTTTAGGGGGGGGCATTAATTAAAAAAAGGAGCTTTGAAAAAATTTAAAAAAAAATTCTGACTCTGTTTCGTGTTCTCAATTATTCCTCCCAGTTATTTAACAATTTTTATTTTACCCTCGACTCAACTATTCCTCAATATTTCTCAAAAACGCTCCGTGAAAATATTCCTGATTTTCTCTAGTTTTTTTTTTAATAAATATAAATAATTCTTGGGGATCTACTCATTACAAAACAGAAACAATCGAGATAATTGGCATTTTAATTTTTATATCTCAATTCAGGCATTAATTTTCATTTCTGCGACAACGACGGGCTTTGTTTCCCTTTACGTTGAGTCAATTTAATTAAATTCCGAGATGAAGAAGAATTTTTCTTTGTGATGTCTCCACTAGAAATTAATCTCCCTTTTCTTCTTGTCATTTATTTTTTTATTCCCATTTATTCTTCAGATTGGGAAGAGCGTCTGCTCTTCCACTCTCCTCCGAAGAATTTTTTTTGCGCATGAGAATTGTATTGCTCTCACAAGGTAAATCGTGCGTGGCAAACCCCCGGAGCTTTTACGACTTTGATAGAGAAAAGTTTTGTCGGGTGAAAGTGAACACACGAAGTACATACGATTTTTCATTCTCACTGCGTGACGGGATATTAGAATTTATGGCGCAAGAAGTACGTATGGTGTCTCTTCGGGGCTCACATTTATTCTTCGAGGATTTCCAGATCGTAAAGAGACTTGACAGCCTCAAGTTTCATCCGTCTTCATGAAGTTTATGAGATTATCGGTACAATTTCTGATATTTTTCCCACAAAAATTCATCGCTCGATAAATTTCCGAAAGAAAAATTCTCAAATTTCCATTTTTCTATATCACATTCGCCTCCATTAAACACTAAACAATTGGAAAAAATGGGCGCCAAGAGATTGCCGTAAATAATATTCCGCAGAATAATTTACCAATTTCTCCTGCTAATTTTCTTCATTAAATATTTTCTGCGGAAGAAAAGAAATCTCATTATGAGGAACTGAATTTCTGGGCTAGTAATTTTTTTTTCTTCTCTCAATGTATTCCAAGGAAATTGAAGAGACGAATAATAACGTCGGTACGTAAGCCGTTGCGTATTACCAGCACCATTGAAAAATTACGTCGCTGACACACTATGTAAATAAGTCACAACACAAGACTAATTAATCAAACGTGGTCTTAATGACGGGTTCGCTCGTCATAACCGCTGCGAATAGTCCTTGCCAAGTGTCTCGCGAGTGTGCAGGAACAATGGAGGAGCATTAAAATGGTCTCGGCTCGCAAGTTACTAAAATAAACAGTTAATAAAAATAAGTAAAACAAAATACTCAAGGATATTCAGCCACGAAATTGAGAAATTCATTCGTCGGGAAAAATAAAATTGAATAATTGACGGGTAAATCACTCCCGTCGCAATTATTTTTCCCGTCAAACTGGCTGAGATGAAAGTGAAATAATCGATTAATTGTGTCTCGCAATGTCGAGATCTGAGGACGTCCATTAGTGAAATTCTCGGAGTTCAGGCATTCGCGTTTCGTCCACGAGGTCAACGTCCCCAATTTTGAATTCTCGGAAGTGAATTTCCCTTTGGGTTTCCCAGCGGAAAATTCCGGTGAATCACTCGGGTTTCGGCTGAATATCCTGGATAATTCAGAAGAGTACTTGCTGAGGCAATTGTCTGCAATTGTCTGCCGTTCTCGTATTTAACCAAATATTTATCTTGAATTTTCAGTCACCGGGAAATTCAACAACGACTGTCGGCAGCACCGTCGCCGAGGAGGAGTACAGGCGCATCACCCAGGAGCGGCGGCAGGAGTGCATGGAGACACTCGCCCTTAATACAACGCCACCACCAGGTGAGATTTATATTTCCTACTCCATAACCCCCTCATAAATTTCTATTGGATTTTTATGCTTCTCATCTTCTCGTATCTAAACGCCTGGAGGTGCTGCCTTAGTCTTTACTTTATAAAGAATTCCATGGATCCATAAATTCACCAACAGTTGCATTGTGCATGAGCCGTCTCTCGCACTCTTGCAAACCGATACATCACCTTGAGAGCAAATATTCCGATTTTACATCATCAATAGAAAAAATTCAAATCTATTTTTCTCCCGTGTGCAATTTTTTTAACGTCAATAATAATTTCTCAATTTTTTTCATTTCACTAGATTTGCCCAATTAAAAATACAAAATTACGGGAGAAAAAATCACCGGATACCGAAAGTGTTAACTCAATAATTTTCCAATTAATTATCAAATGAATTGTTTTAAATTTTTTAATCCCTTTCCTAGACAATTAGCGGTAAAAATGATTTTTCTATTTTCTCATCTCACGAAATTTGGTCACTTAAAAATACGAAAGTTCCCGACAAAAAATCACTGGAAAACAAAATTTAATTCAATTAATTTTTTTTAAATTTCCGATTAATTAAGAATTGAATTGTCTCTTTCATCGACAATTGTAAACGTCAGACGTTACTAGTTAATTATCGTGGTAATTAGAATGTTTTGTCTAGCTCCAATAATTCAATCGCTTGACAGTTGTACAACTGTTAGGCCTATCTTGCCCCCCACCCCCCCCCCCCGACCCACCCAACCCTCCACACATAGACCGCTCATGTTCAACCTATTCCATGTAACGGCAGGAACTATTACGATAACTTTTTAATGCTCATCCCGTACGATAAACCGAGCTCCATCGTTACACTTTTATGAGTTGAAACCATTAAAAGGCGGATTCAACATCGTCACGATGTTACAAAAGGGAGAATCGCTATTGATTCGAGTGAATATTGATTTTCCATTGAGTTTTGAGCGTGTAGCCGGTGGATAATGGCTCCAGGCTATTTAATTTCAATAGTTAGATTGATATTGCCGGGTCTATTCATCGAAAAAAAGTCATTTCGAAATTTATTTTCCTCCGCATGCAATTCAGCTTTCCCGACATTTTAAAATGATCAGAAGTCGAATTATCTCCGTTTTCTTGAGGACCGCTGGAGCTGGCGTTGTCATGCCAATTTCGTTCAACGAGAGAACGAGATTAATTCACACTTGCTTTTTTATTCAATTTTTGGGGAATTTTGGGCTCTTCATTCGCAGTTGGAACGTTTTTATTTTTAATTTTACACTTTTTCTCCCGACTTCTCATAAATTGCAAATTTATTAATAAATAGCTTTAGTAATAAATAAACCCCTCAGCAATATTCACTGGCTGGCCAAAAAAACTGGACTCCTAAACTTGAGATCCTTTCCAACCGATTCCCCCCTCCAAAAACTCCGGATTACTCAGTAATTTTTTTTTACGCACGCGAGGTCAGTCGGCTTTCACTCGTTTGCCACCTCTTGTCGATGTAACTGCACTCAGAGCGCCTTTTGCAATACGAATGACTAGATAAATACTGACGAGGATGGAGACAGCGAGGAATCCGTAGACATCGAGAAGAGCCACTTGCCACCACGGCATATCGACGACGGGCGATCGGAGGGCGCCCGGACCGTGTCTGATAGCATATTCAACCCAATAAACTGCGGTATCCATTGCACTCATGGGACGATCTAGAAATCTCATTGACTCGTGCTTCGCTGCCTCTCTACGAACCAAAAAAAAATCATAAATATTTTATTCTCTATCGACGTTACAATTTTCGCGATTTTTTCAAAAATTTTTCTCTGGGATTACCCAATTAAAAAAATTACAGTAAATTAAACAATTTAAAAATTCCTAATCCCAATAATAATAAATAATAATCCTCATTATTTTGGTTATTATTATAGCGAAAAAAAATTGTTACGTAGTTGGAGAGATTTTTAACGATCGTAAGGACGAGGTGGGGAATTTTTCAATGGAATTTTGCAAAAAAAAAAACTATAAAATTGAATTCTTACGTGTACTTTGGATTGTAAAGAATTTCATTGATCGCCCAAAAAATAGATTCCTCACTGAGATTATGTATATCCAGGACGATTGCCATTCCACGTGAGTTATAATTAACAATATTATTATACTGATCGCCGAAGAGGGGCATTCCAATGAGGGGAATTCCGTAGGTGAGTGCCTCCTGGGTGCCCATAAGGCCTCCATGGGTGATAAAGATTTTTGTATTTTTATGAGCTGCGAAGAGAGATAATTTATGAGAGCGTATGCTAAAATGTAGAACACACGCCAGTCATTCATCAAACGAGGAGCGGGGGGGAAAAAAAATTGGGGTTCATGGTTTATGGGAATATTTATCGATGCTCTTACCTAGTACAGCGACTTGGGGTATCCAGGAGGACGTCATTACGTTATCAGGTAGCCCAGGAAGTAGTGCAGTCTTATTAGCCACCTTCATCAGCACTCTCACTGGTGATATTCGCCTGAATACCGAGTAAATTGCTCTCATAGTCTCGTCGGGGAACGTTTCAATATTCACCATGGATCCAAGGGTAAAGTAGATTATACCGGAGGTACTATCATTCAGCCACTTTTCCATTTCCTTGGGATAAAGAATGAAACATGAATAATTATTTCGTTATCTCGTCGGGGTAACTGGAGAGACCTATTCATTTTAGACACGATAATCTTCAAGAATTTTCAAACGTTCGCTTTGGGAATTCTAGTAATTAATGCAACTCCTTTCTTCACCCCTTTCCCTCCCCCCGCCCCTTCTCTCTTGGCAATTTTTTTTTCTCCAATTGGAGAGATTGCAAATGTTTATCTCAATTTTTTTATTTATTTTTTAGACTGCCCAATTTGAAGAGATAATTTTTTTTTTAACAAAAATTTTGAATTCGTAATCCCCAGAATTTAGGGAAAAAATTGTCTTTTCATCAGAAACGACATAATTTGCCAAATTAAACTTTTCAATTTGTTTTTATTACAAAAGGGGATATTAAGAGCTGGAGTTCCAGCAGATTTTTTAATTTATTTTTTAGACTGCCCAATTTGAAGATATAATTTTTTTTTTTTGCAAAAATTTTGCATTCAAAATCCCCAGAATTTAGAGAAAAAATTGACTTTTCATCAGAAACGACATAATTTGCCAAATTAAACTTTTCAATTTGTTTTTATTACAAAAGTGGATATTAAGTGGAGTTCCAGCAGATTTTTTTTCCCCAAAATTGTAAACCTCCGGCGGTCAATAAATAAAAAAAACTGCCGAACAAAACTCGAGTGAGAGAAAAAGAGAATGAAAATATGACAAAAGAAAAAAAATTGTTATTTCCCAGCGATTTGTCAGAAACATCTGAAGAAAAATGGAAAGATAAAAAATGTAATTATCCACTCGCTATTTTTCTGTCATCCAACAAGAGAGGGGGGGAGGAAAAAATTGCCGGCAATTACGGACATCTCGAAATAACCCGATATTTCCCTTCCCCTTCTCCCCCGAATTATTAACGCAGCCATTTACCTTGGGAAGTGGAACGTAGTTAGCTTCCACATGAAGTCCAGCAACTCCAATAACCCCGGGTGTAACCGGTTGAATGCCATTGAGAGTGTGCCACGAATTGACGAGTGCTAAAACCACATTTTTCTCGAGCTCTCGCAGCGATGGAATTTCCGGATCAATGTATTTCCTCATCTGTGCATTTTGCACTGTCTCGGTATAATAATTGTACCTCAAATTATTGGAATGTGTCTTGAGGGTATTGAGCACGCGATGGAAGAATGACATTGGATGGTGGTGGCTGGTGAAGAAGGAGGGAACGAATGCTGGAAATTGAGGCTGACCAAGGCCGGTTTCGAGCCAGGGTAGAGCTGCCGTTGAGCTTGCCATTATCACCGGTACATTCAACACGTGGCCGAGGCCGATAAAACAATTAGCCCCGAACGACTGCAATTTCAATGGATTAATCCAGAATGACACGACTCGTCGCTTATAATGACGAAGGAGAGTGAGATAATACGAATGGTCTTTGATGGTCGATAACTCGAGAACGGCTGAGTGAAAAATCAATTTTAAGGTGTCACTTTCAAGCTCTTTTTTCGATCTTTAAAATGAGAGGTACGCCGCCGAAATCGCATCGTTGGATCGGAAGTTATGGACCATCGAAGACGATTCATTTCACCTACGCGAGAGCTCCATTCGAAGTAAATAATTCTTCAATCACCTCGACAATGAGTAGATCGTAGGGTGGGTCCTGCGGGGGATTTTTGATGATCTCCTGCATCTCCGGCAGTCCCAAATACTCGCACAAACCGTTCCCGAAGGGCAGCGCTATAATTGGAAGGGTATCCCCGCCCAATTGCGAAGCGAATTGGACGTCCCACTGGTTAACGAGACTCTCCTGTCTACCCTCGAGGTTCACAACGACTTTATAATTCTTCAGGGGCTTCTTCAAAGGATAAACTGTCATCACGTCCACCTGATGACCCCTCAGGACTAGCCTATCAATCAGCGCGTCGAACATCATCTGATGACTTCGCGATTGGAAGGGAAAAATCCCGAGAATTCGGTGCGCCTCACTCTCGGCTCCGAAATTAATTAATAAAACACTAATTATTGAAAAAAAAATCCTCCCCATTCTTACGACGATTTTGTTACGGTAATTTGATAATATTGTTTGGGGAATAATTCTAGTTAACTTTTGCGCAATTTATGATTTTATTAAACTAGTCAGAGCGAGCTCTTGGACTGGCTCTACACCACTAGACTCTTCCACTCTTGACAATTCCCTCTTATCACACGACAACAGCTGTCTTGTAATGCACTTCACTGATAACTGCGGACTGAACTGATGTCCACTAAACGGTCCCTGATCTCCTCGCGAATATACGCGACGGAATGAGTCCGTGTCGACACCAGCGATGGGAGTAATTGTCTCCAGTCGAGGCGAAGGCGCAGAAAATTTTGGACTGCCGACGATCTTGAGACAATCCCGTCGCCACTTTCTCCGCAAGTATTGGGGCCATAATCGAAGAAATTTAATTATCGGAGATTACGAGGAAATTAAGGGGATATGGCATATTTTTTCTGATAACAGCAGTGGAATAATTAAATTTGTGTGCGTATGTTTGTGGAGATTTGGAGAAAAAGACTCATTCAATTTTAAAATAGAAAAATAACGTTATCAGACGTCTTATAAACAATTTTATCTGAGACTGTCAAATGTCTGTCGATTGAATTTCTCGAGCGGAAAATTTGCCTGCCACTCACTCGAGCGATTGGACAAATAAATTACTGAATGTACAAAAATTGTATTAAAGAGGAAAAATTGAAAGTTTTCTGGTTATTTTTATATCCACTTTTTAGTGGAGATTTTTTAATTGAAAAAAATCCAGTGGATTCCGCCGATGGAATTCCCGAAGAACTTATACAATTTGCAATAAAGAAGTGGAGAGAAGTTGAACGGAATGTCCCATCGAATTCCCCAGATTTTTAATTAAATTTCTGAGAAAAAAAATTGGAGGAAAAACATTCCGGGGGAATAGCGCGTCTGGTGAGTGTAATTGCGACTGATATCTCTGGAACACGTGGAATGCGTGATACATCATTAATACGCACCAATATTCATTATCAAATATTACACAACCCGGAACTACAATGTCAGCAATGACTAGCAACTTGTGTACCCTTATTACCCCACTCTAATGAAGGATATTCATCGAGTTGCGGTGCACTTAGCGGGGAGGATCTTTGCGTAATGTAATTGATACTTCTGGGGAATAGCCCGAGTACGTCAACATTCCATTCATTAACTTGTCAATTTTTTACTCACCGTCGACGATTGAGAAGAAAAAATGCCTCACAATTTTCAATTCCTCAATTTTTCCTGAAAAATCAAAGAAAACCCCCTCTCCTCGCGAGGAAAAAAAAAGAGAGCCATTTCATTTTCACTCTCCCATTTTTTTTTTCATTCAATGGGCAATTAACAGTCGATTAAACTTTTGCGTAGATAAAAACATTCTTCCGGATATCCCAAGTGCGTCACGCGCTCATTAATTTTTTTTCCCTCACGCACTCAAAGAAATAATAATTAATGGCAATAAAAATTCATGATTTTTTTTAGTTCGTCTCGAGAATTTATTAATTTATTTATCAACACTTTATTCATGTTATGCTCTTCTGATGGTCTCAATTACTCCTCCACTTACCCTCGATTTTTCATTAGTTACTAATTAATTTTCTTGGCAGACGAGGGGCGGGCGGTGGTAACGGCTCTCAAGAGAAACTGGACGGAAGCGATGATAACGAAAATAACTGAGACAAGGAGTAGCGTCGTAACAGCGTAAACATCGAGAAGAGCAATTTGCCACCAGGCGAGGTCCAAGGCGGGTGATCTGAGGGGTTTGTTACCGTGTCTTATGACGTATTCCACCCAATAGATTGCTGTGTCCATGGCACTCAGCGGACGGTCCGTGAATCGAGCCGATATTTTTTTACTCGTCTCCCTGAGAACAAATTATTGCGTGTCGTTAATATTTGACGGCTCACGAGCGGCCGAGTATCTGGTCAATTATCTCTTATTGACGTTCAGTCATTTTATATGAATTAAGAATTCCCCCCGCCCCCCCCCCTCCCTCCCCCGCGAAATCGGCCGCTGTCCGCCGTAAAATGCGGCTTTGCTAGTGGCCTTTCAATTAAGAGGGGAGAATAAAGAGAATTGAACCTTGAATTCCGTGGGAATGGATAAATTCACTTACACGAAGAAGTCTTGGGGTTTGAAATCTCCCGAGACTCGTGAAGCGATTATTTTTATCTATGACCTACTGGGCTATCAGCTGGCGAATCACTTGGTTTTGGGCGTTCGTTTTATTGTTCTGATTGAATTATCTTCTCGAAATTGCTGAATTCTATCGGAATGAAAAGAATGGCTTGACATTTTTCCGCTTTCAGATTTTAATTCCATGAGATTTTCATCTGCATAAATTAAAGAATTATAAATTGTCAGATTTTCGAATAAAAAATTGGGTACGCGCTCTAATTATTTTAGGGAAGTGCAGGAAATTTGTGTACAGAGGAAAAAAAACTCACTTGTAGATCGGATCGTGTAAAATCTCGTTCAACGCCCAGTTGAGGTTCTCCTCAGTCATTTGTACGGGATCCACCCTCAGGGCGATTTTCTTAGACACGTACAGGTCGATATTAACGAATTGATCCGCAAAGATTGGCATCCCGATCATGGGGACGGCGCAGGTGATGGCCTCCTGAGTCCCCATCAGGCCACCGTGAGTTATGAAAGCCCGGATTTTCGGGTGTTCTGTAATAAAAAGAGAATCAACATGTTTTCTCTATTTGGGGACAATATTGACGTCTCAGAGACTGTCGTCTCCCCTCTTTTTGTTGTCTCCTCTAATAAAAAATTGATCCCATTTGACGGCTTCAGATATTTATGGGGGAATTGCCCCTAAAATTTCCCCAGAGCTGCAGAAATTGCTGCTCCAGTGGAAATTGATTTGTCAATTTATTGAAATGAACTGTTTGATATTGTTTTTAAAAAATTCTAAGAATTTTTTGCCGCGACCGGTCTCGCCACTCTCGCCGAATTATTCTACAGATTTTTTTATACATTCTTTCGTACTTAACACTTTGAGCTGTGGCATCCAGGAAAAAGTCCGGATATTCCGGGGCAGGCCAGCTGGCAACAACTCCGGTCGTGGTGCTTTCATCAATACTCTCACAGGAGATATTTTCCCCAGAGATTTGTAAAGAATGTCCAGCACATGTGGTGGAAATGATTCGATTTGCATCATAGAGCCAAAAGTGAAATACACAAAGCCCTCGGGACTCTCGTCCAGCCACTTTTTGTCGTCCTATTCAAACCGATTTTGCACAGAAGGTGAAAGAGAACTTCACAGAACTTATTACACTCACATATTTTCTGGACAACTTCAATAGAAATCCGAGCGTCCTTTAAATCGTCTCCCCTTTTCCAAAACTTTCTCTCCTAATTTACAATTTTTCCCGAAAAAAAATTGCAATCGCTTATGTTCCATTTATTATCTTCAAAAACAATTCATCAAATTTTTTTGTACTTTCTCCTGACTTCTGGAAGTCTTTAAAACTTACTAGTGATTTTTTTTTCAATTTCCAATCGGCTCCAGTGATTTTCCGAGAAATCCTTCAATTTTTTTCCAGGAAAAAAATTGTATTCGATTTTTATGTGCAATAATTTTATTTAAAACAATTATTTCAATTTTTTCTGCGGTCTCCAATGACTTCCGGAAGTCATTAAAATTAAAATTCGTTGATTACCAATGGACTCCAGTGATTTTCAATCGGAAAATTTCCCCGGAAAACGCTCGCATTAATTACAGAAAATATGATTAATACCTCAGGTATATCGGGGCCATCGTCCTGCACGTGGAGTCCCCCCACCTCTATCAGTCCCGGTGTTGTCGGCTTGACTCCATTCAGTGCATAATGCGAATTGACGATGATCAAAGCCATATCACGTTCCACCTCCCTCACCCCCGGACTATTGGCTCCAAAATGCTTTCGCATTATTTCATCCTGAGCTGATGTGTGATAATTAAAGTATCTCGTGTAGTAGAACGTGTGGAGAAAATTGTAGAGCCTCTCCCAGAAGTTCATGGACTTCTTGTACTCCAGAAGATTGTTCGGAACGAATGCTAGATTCTCGGGATTGGCTATCATGTCGTTTGACCAGGGGTATAAAGCCGCCGAGCTGATCCCGATTACGGGGACGTTATAATGGGGGCCGAAGCCCATATAACAGTGAGCACTGAAGATCTGAAAGCCATTGATCAACTCAATTACAACTCATTAAACGTTACAAAAATTCCTCAGCGCGCAATTCTCTTACTTTCCCAGATCTTGAATTTTTTAAATAATTCACAAAGGCGAACAATCAATGATCAACTAATTTAAATATGTTTATATTTAATTGATTAAAGAAGTCCCGACGAAGCGTCCGGAATTGGGTAATTAATGTAATTAATTAAATAATAACTCACTTCCACAATCACTAAATCGTAAGCCGGATTTTTCGGTGGATTTTTAATGAGCCTCTGGAGCTCGGGCTGCTCCAGCCCCTCCGCGCAGACTCGATTGCCGGCCTCGAGGGCAATAAACTTGACAATATCATTCTTCATTATCTCCTTCATCCCCTCGTAAGTCATATTATTGACTAATTTGGGCAATGCCGAGGGAATCTCGATGTCATTGTAATTGTCCAGTGGATTTTTCAGGGGAAACGGACTGATCACGTCCACCCAATGGCCCTTCCTAGCGAGGCCCTTCATCAGCTGCTCGAACATCATCATATGGCTCTTGGCGTTGAAGGGAAAAATACCCAGGATTCTGTAGCTCGTGCATTCCCTGGCTACGAGTATCGCGGTCAATAGTAATTTTAATAATCTCGAGAGTTGCATTTTGTCGTAAAAAATAATCAGCTGGAAAAATCACAGGCGAATTGTTCAGTTGGCCAGTGAAATTGGCCGGACATTAACGAAAAAATTCACTAGAATTTTCCAGCGGATTTGACAATTTTTTTTTTCAACTGTCACTTGTTGACACTCTCACTGGGTCAATTTTAATCCACCGAAACTGCAATTCGATGTCTCCCGTCCACAAACTCTGCCAGACAACTATTCATTTCCTGGTATTTATCATCCCCTCTAGCATGAGTCTCTCCAAACGTACAAATACCCGAGTTTTAGAGGTAAAAACACGAAAAATGGGGCAGAAATAATGACACGTGTGACGACTGCAACAATGACTTCGTGCAAAATTAGTTCTCGGTTGTGAACTTATCATTTATTGAGCGGGCACTTCCTTCTCAGGTATTTTTGCAACTGCAGGCTCGGGAGGATGATTACATGGATTATTAATTGACGGCGGTCATTAATAATTCCGGCCCTTTGGACCCTGATTTTCACCTTCTGATCCTTCCTGACAAAGACAATTTGTTCTTCCCTCCAAGTTATTCAATTTTTACCCAGAAAAAAAATTCATCGGAATATTTAACATTTCATTAAATTAAAAAAAAAAATTTTACCATTAGTGGATTTTTTTTTTGCTGACAATTTAATACGTATTTAATGAGACTTTAATCAGGCTCTACTGCCAAGTCTTTCCGGGGATATCTTGACCGGGTTTCTCCGTATTAAATTATAAAATTTTTACTCAAAGAAATATTCTCACAATTTTTAATGTTTTATTGGGTAAATAGAAAATTATTTTTAAGCCCTCGCATTCGCGTTTCGTCGACGCTCAAACTCGTCTGTCAATCAGGCTCAATCGTCAGATCTCCGTCAAAACGTCTTCAGCAATTCTCGCCGACAGGAAAAGACCGACGACAACATTGGGAATCCACAGTCTACATAAATAACATTGTAATAAATTGTGATTTAAGCGGTAGGATCTGAATTTCAAATTCCCAAGATTAGTGTACATACAGTGTCATGCAGTGCCAAGCGAGACGTCAATCAGAATGCGGCACCTGGTGAGTCTCACGGTTGTTATCATTCTTCACCCGGAATTGATCGGATGGGAGTTGAATCATCTCTCGATTTATCATAAGCTCGCCAGATCCTGTGGGTACTCATACTTTGGGGCATTATTCGAAGCTACTCGAATGCATCGGCAGTACAAGCGCGAATGAGCTCAGTAAATCTATCAATCCCCCCAAAATTCTGTTCATTTTCTGACCATTCTATCAATAACCGACTGACTGCGCGAAAAAAAAATCGGTAGTAATTCTAGAACTGATTTAATTTTTTTTAAATTGGAACTGACGGCTTCTTTTTTTTCAGTTTGTTCCAACGATACGGGGAAGCATAAAAATAGGAAAATCTGATATTCAAATGAATTTTTCGATGAGAGAGGTTCGAGGAAAAAAGGAAATTCGTGGGAATTTTTCTGCAGTGGGTGGAAAAAATAATTGTATTTTTAATGGAAATTTAATAATAAAATTCGCGCAATTTTCTAGGGAACTCGCGGGGATTTTTAGAAAGTGTTGTCACGCGTGTAACAAACTCACTGATTCCTGGGATCTTACAGAGCGGGCGGAGCTCTCGGCGATCCTATTAATATTTAATCTCACTCCTATCCCCTTTCGAACGCAAAACTCAACATTTTTGAATGGATCGTCCCCGCAGGGATACACCGCCAGCGGATACGCCAGTATCATACGCTTCCTGGAGCCCCGGGAGTCCTCCGTGTGTAACGAAAACTCGGGCATTTTCATGCTCGGCAGTAGCAAACAGTGAGTGGGTATAAATGAGTTTGATACACTTGAGATGAGATATGAAAATAAACTCAAATTGGTACAACGCATGTAGAACTCGTGGCTGCTGAACCTCGAGTACCCTAATTACGTTTTCGGGGAGACCAGGTGGAAGACTATTATGGTAGGATATTCTCATTAGGAATTTCATGGGCGCGAGTTTCTTGAATGTCTTATAAATTGCTTCTGCAATTGCCGGAGGAAGACCCACGAATATCAAATTTTCGCCAAGGTTGGGGCTGACGACGTCTTTGCTTCAGTCCCGAATGTCATGAATGGGAGTTTCATTATTTAAAAAATAATTGCATTCAACATTTCTTAAAAATTCCACTGATTGATTTTTTTTTTAATTCTCCTGATGATTTTAATAGGAACTGTTGGAAAAAAAATATTGTCGAATTTTTTTTGGCATTTTAAGACACAAAATATTGAATTAAAAAATTGCAAATGAAATTTATCGCTTTCGCTGGAGTTTTATACTGGGTTTTAATTTTTTTATTGTTATCTGAAAGGTTTTTCTCAATGGAAATGTTCGGTAGAAAAAATCGATTGAATTCGGGTTTTACGAGAGTCTGAATGGACTTGTAGCACTGACAAATTTCATTTGAAAATTTTCAAAAGAGCCACACATGCATACACGTGTTTTTTAACGGAGTCAGGCTTGTCTGTAGGAAAAAAAAAATTATGAAATGATTCTCGATTTTTTATTGTCAGTAAAACGAGTGACAATGCTATCGTCCATTGTCACTTGTTTTACGGACTGGAAGGCGACTCGGAGGGCGAGAGAGGGTGAGAAGTGAGCCAGCAACTCTTGTTATTCATTGTTATAACACAGAGAACCAATGATAACTGTTTCACTTGAGACAAAATTGTGAAATACGCCAAATCGCTTCTGGCCGAGGGGACCGAGAGACTGGAACAGCCTTAGAAAATTTACCCCGAGAAAATTCCACTACATCTCACCATTAAAATTCCCGAGATCCACATCCACTGGGAAGTTTAATTAAAAAATCACGTCGAGCCGGAGGATTTAAAAATTTTCCGTTCGTCATTTTAATCGCATTAAATTTTCCCCGGAATTTCGAGGAATTTCGTCGCTGAAAAATCCGAAAATTCAGCGGCAGATTTTCTTGAATTTTCCGGACAACAACACTGCCTAAAATTCCCGGGAAGATAATTCCGTCCAACCGAAAATTCGAGAATTTCCCGAATTTTACGTGAACCGTAAACTTTAATATTTTTTTCTAATAGCGTCTGCAGACGGAAAAGTTCTGGAAAAAGCTGGTAAAAAAAATCACTCGGGAAAAACTTGACTCGCGTAGATATCCCCCCGACTTTTCCATCTGAACCCCCCCCCCCCCCCCCCCCCCCCCTCATGCATAAAGAAATGACGGGGCGTGGAAGGAAGACACTCACATAAACCAGAGGCGTAACATATTTGTCAAGCGAGTGCATACCAGCGACCTCAACGATCCCAGGAGTTATTGGCCTGACTCCGCGTCTCGTAACGCTCACGTTAGTGGGCACTGGAGCAATGTTGGTCGCGAGGTCTCCTCGGCTATGGGCCATTTTTTCTCCTCAAAGTACTTATTCAGAATGGCATTCTGGGGATTTGCGGTATGAGGAGCACTCGTGATCGTCAATGCCTACGGCACTGGCAAACCGGGGAATTAATTCCACTGGAACCGCCGGCCTCGGATGAAGTCAGAACCGGATGATGAATTCCTGGTAATATCGTTCATCCCCGGGTAAACGGCCACGGGTACTTGCGCCAATTATCGATACACTCAACTTGTCACCAATTGATGGCCGGGTCACCATCAGCGTCTGCATGATCAATTCTGATCACTCAATTTAATTATTACGGCGATTAGGGGAAACACGTGGTCAACATGATTCATTAATTAAAGGGCCTCCAAAGGCGCGATAATAATTTTTCCGGGAAATCAATCCCCAGGAAAATTTTTCCCCCGAGGATTTTCCGGGAGACAATTTTCCGAGAACAATTTTGGGGGAATAGTTTCCCGGGAAAAAATTCTGGGAGCCATGTTCTAGAAACAATTTTTTGGGAATGATTTTTTGAAAATAATTTCCCGAGAAGTGGTTGAACAAATTATTTCCCATTAAAAAAATGAGAATCATTAACGAAAGAAAGAAAATACCGGCAATTTTTTTCAATAGAATATTTTCCGATAAATAAGTCGCGTTGTGAAAAGAAAATGTGGATATGATCAACCGAATTCTCGGAACGAGACGGCCAATTTTCTATGAATTTTTTTCCCCTCATATTCACCCCCATTACCCCCAATACCACTTTTCCCATGGACTCCAATTGCTGATAAAGTAAGTAATAAAGAGAAGATCAGAATAAAATTGCCGAGAGTCGTTTGCAGAAAGCCCCATCGGAGCAATGATCGCGAACGACTCGAATAACATTTTCATCTTCCTATTTCCAAAGGGGAACACAAATGGAGCGGAAGATTGGATTTCGAGTTCCGCGAGGTGGGAGGAAAATGAGTGGCGGAATGGAAAAAAGGGTGTTCTCTAATCCAAATAGAACTTCGGGGTGGAGAAAATTCTGGAGAACAGAGACCCACTGGGAATTCCTAATAATGAATGCCACCTCCGAGCGAGGGGCGACCGCTGTTTTCGAGTAGAACAGAAGACCTCTGATGTTTTTATAAATAAATAAAAAAAAAATGGCCACGTGGGCCGAGATAATTAAGAAGCTTTGATGCAACCAGCTGAGAAGCGGCTCGGATTCACTCGCTACCGAGTTTTCTGCTGTTAATTATTACTGTTAAAAGAGTCATGTGGAGTTAAGGAGAAAAAAGTCGAGCTCTCCCAGGGAAAATGTCACTTTTTTCTTTTTTTCAACTTTTTGGTGGGGCTAAAGTTCACCTGTAGTTGTAAAAAAAATTGTAAAATTCCCGTTTTTACAAAAGTCCTCATTAAAAATTATTCCAGTGTGAAAACGTCCGCAAATATTGAAATAATTAGAGAAATTTAAGAAAGAAATTGAAAATGTAAAATAAATAAAAAAATTGATTTGACATTTTTTCGAATTCCTTGTTTTATGCTATCATTTAATAAATCGTAATTAATTTTATAAAGTATCGATAACTTGAAGGATTTTGTTATTATAGAAATCCGCTAATTATTGTATCAAGAAAATTACGTGTATAAATAAATTCGAGGGGAAAAAATCGATGAACTCGTTATTGGACTCTTATTTCAATTTCACTGGATATTGCGCATGGAGTCGATCAATTCTTCACCCCAGGAGTCTTATTTCTGTTGGTAATATCAACATGGTTTGTGATTTAACGCACGAGTTATTGACACAAGCGGATAACTCAGACTAACTTCAAATAAATAAGCAGAGGCGTTTGGGTTCAGCGCATCGGCTCCGAGACTATTACTGACGAGGGGTATATATTCATGCGATAGTTGCGTCAAGTGTGCACTGGCAAAAAAATTATTCTCTAAAAATGAATGTCAATTATCGAGAGTTGATTGCGGTAAAAGTGAAAATTAAAATAGCGACTGCAGTTCAAAATTGAGATTTAAAAAAATCCATTAAAATAATTCTCTATATTTAATATTATATTATGACTTTGTATTTGTTTATAATAACAAATAAATTTGAAATTAAAATCCCTCAAATTGTATGTCTTGAAAAAAAATTATTTTAGCTATTCAAAAGTGAAAAGTTGAATTATTTCGAAGCGCTCGAGCCGAAGGAGTAAATACCTTTCACTTTATCGCAATTGCCAGGCGATGATTTAAACTCTAATTGGACTTACTTAATAAATGAATAAATAGATGACCCGAGTGGAGAGCGATCGACATTGGCAGCAGTTGTAATCCAAGATATAAAGTTCTGGAAAGTTGCGCCTGGCAGGCCAGCCGTTCTCGCCTGACCTGCAATTACTAAAGCCAACAGTGCCTGTGGACAAAGAAACCTTCCGGCAACAGGATCCCGCATCGCAGGACCAATTACCGACCGCGAAACTCGACCAATTGACAAATTCTCTCCCGGACTCCCTAAAGGGGAGGATGCCCGTACCGGTCAGACAATGGCGCTCGTCCGAAGGCCGCTTTCAACTGAGCAAAAGCAAAATTTCGCTGCTGATTAAAAAATAATTCCTCACGAGCTGTAATTAAACAACAATATTCAATATTTTTGTCCCATCATTTGCATTGAATTTCATTAAAAATCATGACATAAATATTTTTTGTTCTGAAAAAAAAAATAAAAAAATACGTATCTCATGGTTTTCATTAAATTTTCAAATTTAATAATCCCAAAATTTCCTGCAGAGCTCAAATAAATTTTGACAGACGCGAAACTCCGAGAAAGAGGTGTTGAAAATATTTTGCGAGTGCGAATTTTCGCAGGGCCCCCCCTGTCCCCGCCGGAACGAGTTTAATATGATAGGAATTTTTCAATTCCCGGGAAAATAAGAAAGTTTTCAAACTTAATCGCATTATACGAAGACATTCCCCATGGAGTGTCGAGAAAATCTTGATTCTGCTAATGTCCCATCTCGCGACGACCGGAATTACGAATAGAATGGAATTTTTAAAAAAAATGTCGGGCGGGTAAACACCCCTTCCCCACCCATAATCCGTTTGTATTGAATTTCTTATTACACTCGAGTGCTTTCTGTGTAAAACAGAAGCGGAGAAACAGGCGATTTTCTCTCCCCTGCATAATGTCCGCGGTATTCACATTCTCAATTCAGAAAACATATCTCAGCCCCGGATTCCAGGGTTTTTCCCGTCTCCCAAGGGAGGGGCAAAACCTCCGGTGCCTCCGGGATTATTTACATACCCTCGACGGGGTGAAAGAGTCGTCGGTAATTCGTCCGACGTTCGAACGGAAATTAATATTAAATTATCGTTAACCGTTGCTGAACGAGGAGGGGAAAATTTGCGGGGGAGGGAGACGAGGGAATTCCAAGGCCCGAGGGCCGCAATAGGGGTTTGTCGTTTCAACAAGTTGTTCAATAAAACGAAAATGCTGGCAACTCGAGTGGGCGCTCTCGACGTCTCAAGCATCAGTTGCACTGGCCCGGAGGTACTGCGCGTCGCTTTACTTTGCAGGCGTCTCGCTAAAAAATATCAACGCCAAATGGTATTACTTCTGGGCGCTATGGGGATTCCTGATGACGAGATGAATATCTGATTTTTAGTCTGAGGAATTTTTTGTCGCCCGCAGGAAATTTGTTTTGAGAGGAGAAGAGCCTGAAAATTTGAGAAGAAAAATCGTTAATGAGAGGATTGTCTGGTTTTTAACTGAAAAAATTATGCAGTCAGCTCGGGAATTTTTGAATAAATCTTTTGAATGCACTCGAGTCCCCCAAAAATTGAGTAAATGAAAAACTACTTTCCGGAGTATTTTGCGCAATTTTCGAGGGTTTCGATGGCTTTCGTTAATCAATTTTTTATCGAATCAATTGAAATCGGTTTCGGGTTCGCGTGCCGGGGAAAACAAAGGAGAATAGTTTTGCCGGCTTGTTGTATTGTGCAATTAACACCGACGGCTAACTTATGATTCCCATAATTATTTCATTAGCTCCCTGCCCCAGAATGTGGACGTCCCCCGGCAGCGAGAGAACGATAAAATTCATCTGCTAAGACAAATTGAACGTAGAATCTGGTCGTAAATCCCCCCTTGGAATTCCCGCTCCCCTCGAGCTATTCTGCCGGCAAACGCTTGTCGTTGTCACCCCGACGCTCTGCATCTCAATAGAACCATCAGTTTCGGATATACCGATCTCACGTGCATAGTTTTCCCTCGTCGTTCGATCGATGAGACCGTTTTTTTTTTCGTCTCACTCAGGAACATTCGATCAAACCGGGGGAGGGGAGTCGGCCTGAAGCTCGTAAATTTCTATCGTTTCCCTCAATTGAAGTGTCTATATACTTACCGACATCGGTTCGATCCAATTGCACTTTATTTACAGCCCTAAAGTTTAGCATTTAAATAGATATCCCCTTTTTTTGTATTTGACGATTTATTTTTTACCCAGAGAAAAAAAAAATCAATAGGAAAATCCGAGAGAATTCAATAGACAATTTTATTGAATTTTTATTGGAACGTTCGTTGCCAATTGTTTTACCGGAAAAAAAAATCCCGAGAATTCTGTTCTTCTGTCAAATTTATCGACTTTTTTTATAGAATTGAATTTGTTGAATTGTGAAAGGAAAGAATGCATTTTTTTTTATTAAACAGTCGATTATTCTGGATTTTAGCTGCTGTCTCCCAAGCTCGCTATAAATACATTAATCTCAATTGTGTAATTTTTCTTTCCCAGAACCTTATTGCCCAGGACTGTTTGATGGATGGTCTTGTTGGCCGGATACACCGGCGGGTCAGAAGGCCTTCACGAAGTGTCCCTCGTTCATCACTGGATTCGACGAGTCATGTGAGTGCATCAGATTCTTTTGAAAATAGGAAATATCAGGAGTTGCGGTGATAGTGGATTTTTGTCGCAATGAAGAATGACAATCCTGGAATCGAGTCCAATAAGTCATACTCCTCAGTAGCCTCGACCCCAGAATCTCTTAGAAATTCAAAATACAATATTTACTATCAAAAATCAATGTTCATATTCACATATTAATTACTCCCTTTGAGCATAATATCTCAAAGATAAACAACAGATGCTCTCAAAACGCAGGCTGTGAGGATCGAAAATGTTTGGAATATAAAAATACAATTGTCCAGGCGACCATTTTATCACTCTGAGTATTCCAAGTTCAAGATCCATAGCAAAAAAAATTTATCACTCCAAAACTCCACATCTAGTGCTTCCAAAAACGGCAGATCGAGACTAACATTCGCCTCTGCACGCCGAAAACAAATAAAAAAACATAATAAAAAAGAAAAAATAAACATCTTGAAAAATACAAATGCCTCATTCTCCCCGACAAAATTCCGCTCACTGCTTCAATTCCAATCGATTTACCCAATCATAAACATTGGCAATGACAGCTGGATGCTGATTTTTCTGCAATCGCCTGACAATCCCCCAAAATCGGGGATCACGTGCAATGTCAGAACTCTCGCCGAGCACGATCGCTGCCAAAATAGTGGACTCGTCGGTGTCGACGTCAAGTAGTCCCTCAATAAACTCCAGCGCCAAATATTGCCACTGGTCCAAGCTGGCTTTCGCATTAAGAAAGCATTTCAAAACCTTACCAACGATTGGCAAGGACTCCCTGCCTAGCTCCCGAATAAGAGTCGGCAGAATTTCCCCAATTTTGCCCGCAAAATCCTTGGACGTAAAAGTCGCCTCGAACAAAGAGGCATAGGTGAGATATAAATACGTAGTCGGCTCCTGAGAGGCTTTCAGAATAGAAAAGAAACTCTTGAATAGCGCCCGCACAATGGTCTTCATAATTGGAGTGGAGAGCCGTTGGCGAAGGACCTCTTGAGTAAGTTGATAAACCACATGATTCCCAAGTAACAATCCCACCTCTTCACCCCCGACATTCCAGTATTTTTTAATAATCTCATTCACCAAACCCGTGATAAACTCCAGACGAAGCTCCAACTTCTCCCCAGCCTTCTGAAGATAGCCCCGCACCACGTAATACCTCATTGCCGGTGAGAGAGCATAATCTGGTTGCGATAAATCAGCGAAGTACTCGTTGAGTATGAATTCATGAAACTCCTCTGGGAAAATATAGGTAAGTTCGATGGTTGAATTGATAACTTGGCTGAATCGAGCCAAAGCCTGCTTTCTGCTCAATCCGCCCTCCATTCTCTCAAGCCGCCTGATGACAGCGAGCAACAGTCTCACGTAATCAACAACAAAATCATCAGCAACTGGACTGATATTGGCCATCGTGGTAAATGCGTCATCATCTGGCCTGAGATCCTCAATAGCCTCTCGCATGATTGCCCAAGTATCCTGACCCGGCTCCGCCCGGAACAACTGGACTATCTTATCAAACACAATAGCCCGAATCGATCGGTGCTTCTCATTCCTCAGTAAATTCGTCAACATAACCCTAATTTCAGGAATTGTCGCCGTACAAATGAACATCCTGATCCCGTGTTTCTTGATTGACACACCCCTGTCCATTAATTTCAATGCGAAGGGAATGACTTTGTCAACGGAAACCCTTCGACCTACATTTGTCAAGCAGTTAACCAGCTCGTGTATGTAATCCCCGATGCAAAACTCCAGGACAATATCCGGAGAGACAGGTGGAATTACCAGATTAAATGATTGGGGAATGGTGAAGACGAGTTGGTAATCACTTCCGGCGCTCTCGGCTTTTGGATTTAGCTCCGGTGTCTTCGGTATGAGTGGTCTGATCATTTTCTCAAATGAACTCCCGTCGTAGAGTAATGCGAGTACAATCATACTCCTGGCACTTTTGTCCACTGTCAGTTTACTCACCGATTTTTCAGCGAATTTTATCGGCAACTCCTGGTGCCAGCGGCACAACTTAAAAAACCTCTGGGCAAGTCTGTTGTACGTGTTGCCCTCAAGTGCTGACAAATATGTCTCCCAATTTGCCAGTATCTCTGTTGGATTTTTCTTGAGACGAATGAGAATGTCAATCGTCTGGCAATTGATTTCAGGTCCCTCGGGTTTAGGGACTATGGCTTCCCATATTTCCTTTTCTTCTTTCTTCAGGATGTCTATCAATTTGTCCTTCGTCCATTTCGCCACATCTTGATTGTTGAGAACCTTCTTGACGTACTCTAGTAACCACGAGTAGCTCTTCAACGTCAAATTCTCTAGCTTTGATTTGGTATTTTTCGAGTTGTTTTCGTTGAAATTGTCAATTGCGTAGACGAGAGTTAAGGCTACGTCATTCCACGCCCCCTTCCAGAATTCATGGCCCTCGGGATACTTCTTCTCGATGATCTCCAGGAAAGTCTCCAGACATATTCGCTCGTAGGCAGGATGATCCGTCAAAATATTCCAGTTACGACTCCAACCTTTACAGTAGACTTGAATCAGAAGATCAATTCTCCCGTCAATCGGCAGGTGATTGATAAGCCTGAAGTGGATTCCCGCTATGATGATCTGCTGGACTTGTCCAGAGCGAGCGTGGAGTTCATTCTTAACATTCAACAATTGAATGATATCATCGATGACCTCCCAGTGCTTGGCGCTCAGATTCTGCGCCTGGAAATCCTCCAGCAATTCACCCAAGACCTCCAGCAACATCCAGCCCTGTTCATTCTTGTGCCTTGCGCTGATATAATTCAGGACCCCCAGCAGTGCCAGCTCATCCCCATTAATAGAGCAGGTCAGAATCATCTGCTGCAGCAAGTCCCGCCTGTCGTTGATCACTGAACTCTTGCTGATCTGCTGCTTGATCATGGGAATGGCCTCCTCAATTGAAAGATAGCACCTCCACGACTTTTTGAAGTTCCAGCTGCTCCCCAGGTGCCAGTCCTGGTCCTTCTCCAGCTTTTTCTTCGCCTGGTTCACTCTCTCCTCCTTGGGGAGGGCCCTCAACACCTCCGGAGTCACCTGATCCTCACAATCCAACAGCTTCACCCCATAAACCTCCTCAAAAGTCGATAACAAAAGCTCCATCTTATCCTCCTGACAGAACTCCAAATACGCAAATATCTTCTCAAAACAGAAGTTCTCTCTCCCTTTTGGAAAAACATTTTTGAACATCAACCTAAATTGATCCTTCGACAATTTTTCCGTGACCTTCAACGTCATCAGCGACAGAAATAGCTGGGGGCTACGAATAACCGCATCAATTCCCTGTTTCATAAACAACTCAGTTCGTTTCCGGCTGAATTTAATCCCCAACGCCTCCTTTAATCCTTTATATTTCTCAATTATCTCGATAAAACTATTGATATTTTTTCTCACCAGCAGTGGCAAAATCGCGCTGTAATGAAAAATATTTACCCTCGCGAAATTGCGTTGACGGGGATCATCATGTTGGTCCAATTTCAGATAATCAATGATAACATTTGGATATTTTCGATAAATCAGTTTCACCAGTCGTGCATTGAGGCCAATTTTTCCCTCATCGATGATGAGTTTTTTGATGAAATCCTCGCTGCAGGCGACCAACAAAGGCTCCCCCAAATTTTTACCATATTTTCGTACCAATTCGATGTAAAATTCCTCGGCAATTGGGGATTTATCATTACGAGAGGACAAATACGTTGCTAATTTTTTTATTATGATCAGACGGTGGCTTAATGAGACGTGAGAGAAGATGTTGTCCTCGTAGTATTGGGCATTGGTAATGTCAGGATTGCTGCCATCAAAGAACCACTTAGCCTTGAGTGCACGTTCAAAGACAATATCGTCCTCTGATTTCAGTGCCTCGATTACACCACTCGAATTGCGAAGATTTTTCGACACTTCAGCATGTACCAGGGGTATCAGAGGATCGGGTATGTCGAGGGATTTTATCTCGTCGAGGGGATTGATGTCAGGGTTTTTAGATTTTGTTGATATTACCGTTGCGGCCGCTGCATTCAGAGCTCGATACTTCTCGCCCGGTGTCGATCCAGGAATCCCCTGAATCGCCTCGAGGTAGGGGCAGTCCATTTGAGGTTATGTTACTCTTGATTAGGCGAGGGGTGGCTCTTGGTATTGCGGGTGTAGGCCATTCGCTGATGCCTTCCAGAAACGCAACGAGTGGTTTTTCTTTCTCCTTGGAATGTCCAGGGAAGATATCCTGGCCTGGTGGAAGACGCCGGACGTTCTGACAGGCCGGGCAGCTCTCTCGGGTTTGTGTGTATTTATGAAATTGTATTCGTCACTCGGGGCTCTTCTACTTAATTGGGAGGGCCCGGGGATTATTATTTTTGGGGTGAATCGAGCGTTTGCTGGGGTGAAACCACTTGGGAGAAAACTCAGGGAATAAAACGGAACGGAACAATGGAGAGACTACAGCTGGACTGACTGGCACTAACTCCTCTGTCACTGGGCGCATGCTCGCCACCACTTGGGACGATAAACAGGTTAACGGTGTGTGGGTGTGTGTGTGAGCCGGCGGTCGTGTATGTATTGGATAATTTTGCGATTGTGGAATTATCACCAGGCATCATGTTTATTTTTGAACTCGCGTGAGCAATACCACTGGATTTTTTGGTGTTATCGTTGTTGATAGTTGAGAAGGCTCTCCTCATTTCTGAGGCTCATTAATACCTCAATTATTTTTCCATTTGGATTTATTGGGTGACGACATTTCCAATGGATTTTTATGATTTTTTCAGCGGTTTCGACGAGTTGAGATTTTTTTTCTCTTGCGACATTTCTGTCATTTTATTCAACGAGAAAACCATTGAATGGAGTTTGTAATGAGTCTAGACTGCATTGATGTAGTTTTTAATGATTTTGTTGAGTCGTAGTGGGGATTAATTTGGACTTCTCTTCGGATTTTAATGACTCGGGATTATTTCTTCTGTACTGCTAGCGGATTTTATATAATTATTCTACATTCAGAATGCATTGAACTTCAGGTTTCAGGATTTCTGATTCAGTCGTAATGAGTATAGACTGCAGATATAAAAGAATTCATTTCATTCTATTTATTATTCCACTGGAGAAAAATCCTAGGTCTCAGGACGCCCTAAAATTTCTCATAAAAAACACTAGATTTTTATATTAATTTTCCCTAAACTTTGACAAGCATATCTTCAAGTCAAACATCGTCAATAATTAATCATTAACTCACTAGATAATTATCAATGATTAAAATCCTTTCGTTAGATCAGTAGTTAAAATAAGGGCATATTCACCTGTCGCTTAAAAATAAATTCTAATAAATTTTAACTGCAATTCCTTACAATTTATTCTTGAAAAATGAACTCAACCGACTGTAGACATTCACCTCCTTTGTCATCTCAAGCCCATCAGTAATTTTCAGGCACTCGTAATCCAGCGTTTTCGTCACTGGGCACCACGTGACTGGCAGAAGTGGAGATGTTGATGGCGTTGGGTTCCTTAAATACGAATAATCCATTAAAATCCCCCGTTGACTTATAATTCATCAGAAACTTCTGCCTCCAGTGCAACCCAAAAGTAATTTCTCTCCACCCTTCCCCCAATTGTAAAATATATATTTTTAACATTACCCAGTCTTCGCAAAGTTGGTCCACAATTCCGTGAACCGTTGAATAAGCAATCGTTGGACAGGCGAGGGCTCCGGAAGTTCAAGTCCAAATTTCTGGAGTAATTTTGCGTAGAACAGTAGAGGCAGTTCATCACCGTGACAGGTGCCTTAAAAATGAAAGCGGTTTAATGTTAGACTGGAGATGTACATGCGGTGGACTGATGGATTATCCTTGAGGAGATGTTGTTAACATTGAGTGCCGTGAAAGTGAGATTTTTTTATTTATTTTGTTCCCCAGAATTCCCGAGATTTCACGGATTTCCGTCGCTTTGCTTCCTTGGCGAATGACACTCAGGAAAAATTATCATTTTGATAATTGATTTTGATAATTTTTCATGTGCTCCCTAAGCTAAAAATAAAAGGTTTTCAATGCTTCCAATGGTACCCGAACATCAAAATTCATTTGAACTTGGTAATCGTAAAAATATCATCGCAAACTCACCGGGAACATTGATATTCAGGAATAATTTGATGATCGATACGCCCATATCGCAATCAAACTTGTACAGATACGTCGGAGTTTTCGACGTTTTGACCTGAATATCGAGGATCTCGTGAACGCCGCAGACGAAGTGGACGTCTCCCTGGAGGTCTACATAATTTTTGATGGTTTCAGTGGAGATCTTCTGATTGCCGAAGTATATTTTCTTGACATCGGCCACTGACAAATTCCTCTGGCGAAAGTATTTGACCGCTGTCGGATGCAGCAGGAGGCTCTCAATGTTCTCATCGATCTCAGCAAATTTCTCGGGCTTCATTTGCGAGGCTGGCACTTCGTTAACGTCAACATGTAATCCTGAAATCAACGGGTTATGCTAGTCTCGTAATTCGGAAATTCATTTCTTTTGCGGCACGTCGTAACGCGAATTTAATGCACCTCCTAGGGATATCAGACCCTCGTCGCTCACGTAACCGATCATACAGGGGACCCTGATGCCGGATTTGATGGCCTCGTCTGGGGGTAGTGGCAGGAATGGCCGCTTTGATGGGGCATCCACGCCCGGCCCGAATGGATTTATGAAAAGCCATTTATTCTGGGGACAATTGGGTTTGCAGTGATTCGATTAATTCGACAAAACAATCCCACAAAATTGTTCAACATCAACGCCTGGGAAAGTTGCCAAGTGGGGGCTTATTTAGACAATTGGTAATTGAGGTTTTTTATTACTTGCTGCGTGTGGATCTTCGCCTGCTTCTGGATCAACTCCTGGACGTCGACGCTCTTCAGGAACCTCAACAATTCCGGGGGATCGTCGCTCTCATTTCCTAGTAAACTCGCTAGTTGCCGGGCAAATTGTTTCGGCGACCCTGGAACACTCGCCCACGGATTTATCGCCGAGCCGCTCTGAAGAATGACCTTGTGAAATAATCCTGCAACAGTCCGGTTATGTTTGTACATTTGTTTTTCCCGATTTTTTAAAATTTATTCAGTCAGGGAGACTTTACGAGTCGACGAGCAATAATCCAAGGGAAAACTATATTTTTGGGAATTAATCCGGTTATTAATTTGCGAGAAATCTGAAAAAATGGAAAACAGTGGAAATGGCCGATGAATACGGGTAATACCTTGAGCCGAAGGGGATACAGTCAGGTAATGCACAGACGCTGCCCCAGCGCTCTCGCCAAAAATTGTTACGTTCCCGGGATCTCCTCCAAATTTATCTATATTCCGTTTCACCCACTGCAGAGCGAATACCTGGTCTTTCAGGCCCTGATTACCCGCCGCAATCTCACTTTCCAAGTTCAGAAAACCTGAAATTATCGCAATTAATTTGTTTAGAACAGCATAAAAAGGAGAACAAATTCTACTGGGGTTTTTTTTTGAAGATTAACAGTTCTCAATGAAAATTAGGGCGGAAAGAGTTCCTCACTTTCTCCCGCTGCGAAATGTTAGAGTATAAAATATCGGAACAGTTGGGAAATTAAAAAGGAAATTAATCATTTGAATGAGCATTTTTAGAAGAAAATGAAATTTCGGGGAAATGGCTGAATTAAATTTCACGTTCCTCGGAAAATTCTATTTTTTTTACCACAAAGAGCTACACTAAATATTCATAACAATCTGCATTTTAAATGACAAAATTCCTTGAAATTCCTGTCAACATTAACTGCGATAAAAATTTCCGAGAAGTCTACCAGAAAATTCAAATTAAATTCTTAAACAGCGCGGCAAGCCAATACGAATCAAAAACAACTACAAATGCGCGGTTAGAAAAAAAAATGGGATTTCATTGCCAAAATTGCAGGGAATTACCGTGAAAATTTAATCAGAAAATTCAGACAGACTTTTTGACGAGTGAAAAAAATATCCGAGAAGTCTACCCGAAAATTCATATAAAATTCTTAAACAGCGCGTGGCAAGCCAATACGAATCAAAAAGAACTACAAATGCGCGGTTAGAAAAAAAAATGGGATTTCGTTGCCAAAATTCCTGGGAATTCCCGTGACAACTTAATCAGAAAATTGATACAGAATTTTTGACGAGTGAAAAACAATTCCGAGAAGTCTATCAGAAAATTCAGATAAAATTCTTCAACAGCGCGACAAGCCAATACGAATCAAAAAGAACTACAAATGCGCGGTTAGAGAAAAAAATGGGATTTCGTCGCCCAAAATTCCTGGGAATTCCCGTGACAATTTAATCAGAAAATTCAGACAGAATTTTTGACGATTGATGTACTGAAGAATTCCCTGAAATTCTCGGGGGGGAAGTGCTAGGGGGGGGGGGGGGGGGGGGGGGGGGGGGGGGGGGCGTAGAAATTCACCTAGAACTCCGAGGCGATAATTGATCGTAACCAGAACAATATCTTTATCTACGAGATAATCCGGTCCATATATAGTATCATCGCCCGATCCAAGGATAAACGCGCCGCCGTGAATCCAAACCATGACGGCCTTTGGAATCTGTGGGTGGATCGATGTTGTGTAGACATTGAGGTATAGACAATCATCACTTCCCACTACACTACGAGTCATTGGATCAATGTGGGCACAGTTGTCACCGAAGTTTGTCGCCTCCCTCACTCCGGTCCATTTGAGCGGCAGTCGTGGATCCTATTTTGAACGGATGAAAATCCATTTTAGTTGAGTGAGCGGTGTCAACCCCTCCCCCCTGTTGACTTTTGAATAAATATCCCCCGGATCTGATGAATAGGGAAATATTTTTACGTCGTCTCTCTCCACCAGCGATACAAAGAATGGACTTGGAAATACTTTATAGAAAAAATTATTCATCCATTTCATGTAAAAATGAAAATTATTATACAATAATTAAATTTAAATGAAAAGAAAATGTTCGAAAGTGAAAACTCCACCAAAACGTGAAAGTCAGTCATTTAAATATTCCCTGGGCTTGCGATTCTTCCCTAAATAATTTTTTAAGGATAATTGAACTCTTGTCGAGCGAAATGTAAAAATAATATTACAAAAAAGACGACAAAAAAAATTGGAGGCAGGCGTGACGTGAAAGAGACGTTGAGCCGGTGGTCCAGGAGTGTCAGGCATTTCTATTAATATTTTCCCCTCAAAAATAACTCAAATTACAAAAAAATAATTTTAAACAAATTTAATCAATTAATTGTCGCGCTGACCTAGTGTGGGGCCACATCAGTCGTGAGCAAAGAATAAAATAAATGAGAGAAGCCAAAATAAAGAGTCAACTCCGGGGACAATCAAAAATGTAAATCACCTCAAACCGAAGTTCTCCAACTGGTGGTTGAGCGTAAGGTATTCCTTTGAATGCCACATACTCTCTACCATAGACAGTGGTCTCTTTGGTCCCCCTCAACTTTCCCGTATCAATTTCAACTTGGAGATTCTCCATGTTAATGAGTAATCATCTGGTGATGGAGTAGAGGACGTACCAGAAACTTGGCGGAAATGCACTGGCCGCTGAGCGACACTACACAGTACTCCAGAGCCTCTATTCATGGCCGGACTTTTAAAAGCTGTTTCTGTCCTCTGGTGTAAATCGACGAGACGCCCCCCACCACTTCCTACCAACTTGTTATGGCCACGAGAGTTCTTTCCGCTGTCGGTGGGGAATATTCTGCTCGCCAATTTATCTGGCGGGGGACAACTCGTGAAGGCAAATCGCTCATTGACTGCTGTGTCAAGGTCAACGAGATTACTATAATTTGTTTTACGCTGGGAAAAAAATCCATCTGTACAAAATCATCGGAGTCTGGGTTTTTATGATTTTTTATGATTTTTTTTTTTTTATTTATTGGAGAGTAATTGATCTTGCCAAAAATATATTTATCAATAATTTTTTTATCCGAAAATCTATTCTCACTCCAATGTAAAAATAGAAAACATAAGATTAATTTTTCTTCGATAAGTTCAATCAGAAATTGAATGTGAAAAATTTTTATCTTTCCAGAAGTCCAACGAAAAATAAATTGACGTTTAAATAAAATTATGTTGTCCTCTTCGAATGGACTGGAATTTCAATAATAATTATCAAAAGATTATCTCAAGATTTTTTTATCGATCTTGCGTGGAAGTTTTCCACTGCGATCCAATAATAATCAGGGAGGCAAACACCTCCACGAGTGATAATGGTAACGGAAAAAATTTGTTATGAGACGAGTCTCAGCGGCTGATTAAATTCTCGAAAGATATGAAACTTCCTCCCGCAATTTTTCCCTTCTCTCAGACGTGATACAACTGTTGCTATATAATGAATGGAGCCCGGAGAGCCCTCTCTCGCGATGCACCTTATTACGGAGTCTCTCAGGAGTTCCGCATCAAGTGACGACTGGGGATCAAGTGGTGACACTGCGCAATATAAATGCAAATTGCCGAATATTACTCGGGTGCAAGAAAATACGTAAACTCTGGGCTTCAAGGGACCACGTAAACTCCCACTTTCATCGAAATTTAATCGTTGTTTTTTCATCTCCACAGGTGAATAAACAATTATGAACATTTGAGTGACCTCGACTACTGCTAACGCGTTACAAATGGCTTTCCCTGGACAAACTCCGGTCTCCAGTTATTCTGCTTGTACTGCATACGTAATAGTTTCTAAAAGTTGTACAGAACCGTTGACCATTGAAATTTAATCCGGGCACTGGTGAATTATGCTGGACCGCCAAGAACACTGAGTGGAAACACATTTTAGGGGACTATTGTTCGAGGACAATAGGCCAGTAAATTATTTAACACACTGGGACACAATCAATTTTTATTACCGTCGACGGTAAATAATTTCGGTAGTTTAGGGAGCGGATTTTAATTGAGCGCTAAAAACATTTGGCTTAATCCCATTTCTTCCATTAAAACCGTCATTAAACATTGTTTATTACGGATTCGTTTAATTGTTACTATTGACTGAGGAAGTAAACAAATTGGGGATAACAATTTGAGTTGATTAAACGAGTAGTCATTGACATCACAAAAAGTGACGATTTTTTTCCGTTCGACGATTGATGGAAATTTTTTTTTTAACAATTATTCAACTCGAGGCTGCCGGTAAACAAATCCCGGAGTTGATTATGTAATTGCAGTGAGGATTGAAAAATTATTCAAAGCAGCCGAAGCGGAAATTTTATTTTATCGCATTTACAATCACAAATTTATTATTGTTTATTATAGATTCGTTTAATTATTACTATTGACTGGTGAAATAAAACGAATTGTGGATAACAATTGGAGTTGGTATTCAACTCGACAATTATTGAACTCTCCCGGTAAATAAATCCCTGAGACTCAATTATACAATTCCACTGGTGCCAATAAAAATTAATTTTCATTCCTGCGGGTAATAAATAATTTTGTTGCTTTAAATAATGGATTTTAATTGAGGATTAAAAAATAATTCGAATCAGTTGAACCGAAAATTCAATTTTATCGAGTTTGTAATAAAAAAAATCGAGCGACGAGAGGATCTTTTGGAAAACAATTAATCAGAAGGGGTTTTCCGGTGAAGAAATGACTAGTCAACGGAGTGACTCGGTTGTGCAATGCCACTGATATCAATCGCGTTTACTTTAGATTTATAGAAGTGGAATCATTCAATACCGGAGAGAGGGCGCTTGGCAGAGGGTAAATAGTTGAAAATCCGTGTAAGACGTGAATGATACAAATATGGGCTGTCATAAATCAGACGTCTAGTGAGCTCTGTCAATTGCCGTTGCCACTCAGCCTGACAAATGCCCTGTCACCCAAGAAATTTCTATCAAATGATGTACTCATTGTTCCACTCCAGCTCCATAACAATAAATCTCCCATTATTTCATTTTTTTTATCATTTATTTTCCCCTTTTTCGCCATTTATTTTCATATGAGCCATCAGCAGAACAACAATTGTCGTGATTAGCGACGGCTGTCATCGTTTTTTCTCGTTAGAAAATAGATTTGTTGCCGAGACAATGGAAATTGTGCTCGATAAAGCCTCGTCGATTTATCTCAATTGTTATAAACAAATTTATTTTTATTTTACACGTCCGGTAGACTCGAAAAATTGCCTAACATTTTTTGAGAAATAAATATATTTTCTCAATGAAGACAATTTTATATATTTTTTTTTTCAAACGTCAGTGATTTAATTAAAAAAAAGACAAATTGTTTGATAAAATCGGAAATTGTATGCGCAATTATAACTAATTGATGTATCGGCAAATAGCAATAATTAAATACGACCTACTATAGAATTACAGAATTCCCGAGTGAAATCGAGTTTTTCGGTTGAAAAATTCCACAATAAGCCGATTTATCCCGGTAATTATGACTAATTGATGTATCGGAAAATGGCAATAAAGGGGATATGATGAGTACATGTCAATGTTGAGAGGGAGCACTTTGCTGAATATGGCGCATGATAGGATTTACCTCGGAGGTCCGAGTACAGCGATACGCCTTTGTCAGGGAACTAGGGGCCAAACATGAAATCATCGTTTCCGGCCTACATGGCAACTTCACTACTTGTGCATGCGTGGGGCAATTGTGTCTGTGTGTATGTGTGCGAGGGGATGGGGAAGGGAATGAGATAGTCGAGGGGTGCACCTGAAGAGCCGAAGGGACGAAATCGATCGATCTTTCATCGTCCATTCCGCGTGCCAGTGGCAATTCATCACTCTCGGGTGTACACGCCAATGGATCTCTCGAAACGAGAGCTCGAACTTTTGTTTGTTCTTGCATTTTTCAGTCAATTGATTATTTCTGACGGGAGAATCCAATTGTCGACGCCACATCGCACGAGGGGCTGGGCTTCCCAACCGCTGGAGTTTTTACTGTCAATCATCTTTTTATTCAGGACGATAGGGGAATTCTGGGGCTGGGAATGGTATTTTTAGTTCATGAGTTTTTTGAAGGAAGGGAATTCCGAGTTCTGGCGACGGCGCAGGAAATCATTGGATAGGATTTGGAATAACGTAGGATGGGATCAGGAGATATTTTCAGGATTAATTCTACAAGAAATTTTTACTGAAAAAAATTGACTGTCCCAGCGGTACTCGAACCCACGACCCTCCGAGCGTGAGGCAGGCGCGCTTCCGAGTGAGCTAACCGGCTCCCAGCGAATTCTTCATTTCAGATTTCTTGTCCCTCCCGAGATCATTGAGTCAGTCTTTCAGGCGCTCTCAGGAGAGAATCCTTCCTCAAAAATTTCTAATACAAATTATCTCAGGGGAAAAATTCCTGGAGTTGGTTTAAAAAAATTATTATCAAAACGATTACTCCAGAAAAATTGCCAGCTGGAAATAAATTCTGATCTTCCGGAATTTTTTCGACTGCAAAAAATCCTCCCCACAAAATATTTCACCTCCTCCCGCCGAATGGCCTGTCAACCGCTAATTGTCCACGCACTCATCCCGATATTTCTCAGTAAATACGCGACCTCATTTTTCACGAAAGAATACATAACCTATTTACCCTTGAAATCCATAAAATGCACAATGGATCGTCAACAAGGGTGAAGTGAGCGAGTGAAAAGAGAAGGAAAAAGGTGTGGCACACGTATACGCATTCAGACACGCTAAATCGATTGTGGTTTTTTTTGCTCTTCTCTTTTTATTTTCATTTCACTCTCTCCCACATTTTTCTTTTTATCTCTCACTGAGCCCTTGTTTTTACTCCCTGTACAGAGAATGAAATGTGAGAAATAGCCAGCCTCCGCGTATGAAACTCACGGCAAATCCACTCAAAAGGAGAATAACATTAACACTTTTAAAATCAAAAAGTCATTATTCAGCATTTGCATAATGCCAATGAAAAATTCTCGTAAATGGATATTAAATCAGGGGGGGGGAGGGGGGAGGTAGAGCATCGGAGCGAAAAAAAAAGGGTCGAAGGGCCTCCGTGGAGGGTCACAATTTTCGGTTAAGTGATTTTTACAACTGAGTAATTTTACAGCGATCAGGAAAAAAACGGAAATTCCCAAGCGCTCGCTGTAATCCGGTGCTGATAACATTTTTTTTTTTTCGCAGTTTCGAGGGGAGAAAAAATAGGATTCCACCGGAATAAGTGGAAACAGCCCGCGCTGGTAAGACCCGAGCGGTTGTAACCCGAAAAAAAGGGCCAGGATGTGCGGCGTAAGTGGTCTCTCCGCAATTTCCATTAATGGAGATGGGGAAAATAATTAAAAAAAAAAACTCGCGAAGTTTATATAGGCTTTTAGCTTTTGGCGTAATTTGTATCGCTAAAAGTCCGCAATTCCGAAGTTTTCGAATCAATCAGACCGCCTCGTACCCCGACGGAGCCTTTGCAAATAAAAAAAGTTTCACGCGCGGGGGGAGTTTCAATTGACAAAGTCACAACGGAAAAATCGCGCTCTGGGATTTTCGGTTTTTGGGGAATGGTCGGGGGTAAACAGAAAGAATTGTTAATGTTTAATAGAGGAATTACATTGATTTTTTTTTGTCTAGAATTTTTTCTGCGGATATTTCTTGGAAAAATTCATTTTTTTTGGTCAATGAATTAATGAACTCGATTAAAAATTCTGAAGGATTTTTATAGAAATTTTTATTAGACAAATTAATTAATTAGTTAATTTTTTTGGGTATTGGAGAATTTTTTCATTTGGTTAATTTAATTCAAATGCGACGGAAAATGAGGAGAATGAATTTTTTTTTATGTAATTCATTCCATTGATAAATTTTGTGAAGGATTTTTTTATAAAAATTTATCAAAATTAATTTCTCCGCGAAAATGGAAAGCCCTCGTGCACTCGATGCGGGGTAAGTGGTCGCTCTGCAGTTCCCATTAATGAAAACGCGAGAATAAAGAAAATAAGAAAAACTCGGGAGAGTTGTCTGTATCACTAGAAATCTTCAATTCCAAAGTTTTGAAATCAATCGGACCGGCTCGTGGCGGAACGAATTCTCTTTCAACGTTCAGAACTAATTTGATACCTTCGAAAGTTCATCCTTCTATCGGCTGATCCCATCTAAATGTTCAATTCTATTAGCTCCTTGGGATTATTTTTCGTGATCAATTGAAGTGATTTTTTTATAGGAAAAAAATTCCGTTTTTTACGGACAATCGAGGGCTGAGGGCACTTGTGATGTTTTGAGAAGCCCGGGGGGAGATAAATTAAGATAAGGTCAGTCGAAAGCGCGGATTTTTCACTGGGAAATGACGACCCAATTTCTCTCAATGCAGACGTCAAATGAAAATTAAATATCGAGAAAAATGTTTAATAGCTCTCGTGAATTTATCCGTCTTATGATAATATTGACACTTGTCAACATGAGTTTGTTAATTATTTTTTAATGATAAAAACAGTCTCTGAATTTTTTCTAGCGAATAAAAAATTGAATGCGCTTGGGACCTTTTGACGCGTACAAATTGAGACGAGATCCGTCGAGAACGCGATTTTTTACTTCGAAAAGGCGACCTAAATTCTTTCAACGAAAAATGCGAAATGAAAATGAAATATTGGAAAAAGAAATTCAATTGCGGAATATTTCCACTAATTCCTTTCAACCGCGCAAATTTAATTTTCTATAAATCCGATAAATTGCTTTTTAAGAATTTATTCAACTCACGGGTGATGGAATTCCCCCACGAGTGGCGTCGGATAATATTGACAATTGTGGAGGTACGCGTGAGGTACGTTTGGAGAAGGTGAAAAATTGCCAGAGGATCGAAAATAAAATTCCGATTGTTTTTTGAGGGCTCGGTGGGGTCCGATGGGAGTCAGATCGTGGGGTATCTGTGTACCTAATGCATTTACCCGGCGAACAAAAATGTCTCTCCTCCCCGAGGCTGAATACCCCAAACTCCCGGAGTTGATCCCTCAGTTTTATAACAGACGAAAGACACGCGGGGAAACACGCCCCGAAGCGTTTGTTTTCCAGCGGTTTTGCACTCGTATGAAAATGGTAATTGAAAACATCATGACCTGAAATATTAAAGCGCTGAATTTTTCGTGAAAAATTTTTCCTACACTCCACTTTTCCTACCCCTCCGCCCCCGCCCCCTCAATAATCCCACTCTACACGTGGAGCAACTGTTAATTTTAATCAAATGTTTTTTTTTTGCTGTGAAATTAAATATTTTTCTGGAAATACATCAAACGAAAATTTTTTTTCAATAGTCGAGGGACAAGTTTTAATTGTTTTTAATGCGTCATTCCTGGATCTATTTCAATTTTTTTTTAATATAGTTTCTACGAGTGGCAATCTCGAGTAGTTTGTTGATCATTTTCCCGATAATATTTAATGAAGAATCCAATTTTTTGTATGGCAAGGACGCTTTGGGTGAGTGGATTGACTGAAGTACATCGGGACTGAATTTTTTATACACCGGATGAAAGTATTTAACAATTAAATTTCTGGTTAGACAGAAATTAATATAAATTTCAATCTAAGTCGAGTAGAATTTTTTTTCTTATACTCCAAAATTGAGAAATAATTTTTCGTTAGTCCCAAAATAGTTAAATAAATTTTTTTTAATCCCAAAATAGTTGAATAATTCATTGTCAATCCCACAACCATTAAATTAATTTTTTTAAGTCCCAAAATTGTCGAATAAATTGCACTTTTACCCCGTTCACAAATTCTGCTCGTCGAAAGAAGGTAATCATGATCTCATGATATCTCTCGCTGAAAACCGCAGAGACTCCTCTCCCCCATATTTTATTTTTCTGGTACATTAACCCGCGACGAGGGTTTTCCCCCTCGATTTTTTTCCAGTTTTGTCTCGCTATTTTTTACACTTTCCCGACGTCACATTTATCATGCCCGGAATAGGGGGCACATCATCCCCGGCGGGCGACTGAGGGCTAACTACCCACCAGTGGGTTGACATATGTCCCTCTGGTTTTTTTATTTCACTTCGATTCTAGTCGAGTGATTCCTACTTCTTATGGGCGACGTCTCGAGTGAGTATTCGTGTCTGCGCTAATGGTTTCCCTTATTACAAGGAATTCCTCAAATTTGTTAATTTTTTTTCCCCTGAAAGCCTTATAAATATTTGGACTGGAGCAGAACTCGGATGGATTGAAAAAAAATTACGAAGACCTCATTTTTTCGTGTGAAATCTCGTGGAAATGTTTTTCTGCCTAAAAATTTCACTCCAAAAATTCCCTTCCAATTTTTCAATGCTTCGGCATGTTCAAAAAACTAAACAACAAAAAATTATTCAGCAGTTGAAGTCAAAAAAATTCAAACTCTCCCCAAATTCGTCAAAAGTTGAAGAAAAAAAAACGTTTACGTAATAAAAAAATTATTTGACTATAAAATTGAAGAATTGATTACTAAAGTTGAAGAAAAATTATGCAAAGGTGATGAAAAAAAGTCTTATCTCGCTCTGGGAGCGCTCATTTTTATCTGAAATTAACATCACTCTAAATACCATAAAGAACTTTTATTCATCTGCATACTAAGACCTCCCCTCTCTCTATTTACCAACGACGTTTATCGCGAAGAGTGCGAGTCGATTGTGAAGTCCCTCCTGCCGGCAAAATCACCGGCAGGGGAGTCTTTAAGCCCCGAAACTTTACGTAGGAGCGATTGAAATGGACAAACACGAGCTGAAAAGAGCTCCGAGTGTATTCCAGGAGGTGCAGTTCTCATTCTATCCGATCTTGTTCTTTCCAGTTTACACTGTCGTCCCGCATTCTCGTCGTCGCACAGGGACTTCCATTCCGTCACTCGTTTTTCACGGGGAACAATTGTGTATATGGGTTGTACAGCTGGCGGATAGTGGAATCAGCCGCTGGAGACAGAGCAATCCCCTTAGGATCTGTATCTGGCGATGGTCTGCCAGAAACCCTCGTCTCCGCAGGAATGCCGGAATTTTTTGTCCCCCGTCGGAGCTTGCGACGGCCTTTTTAATCTCCCCAGACTGACTTGATGGGAGTGACCTTGCGCCACTCCTCCCAAAAAGCTCTGGAATATTTTAAGTAAACAATTTCCGGCAGTTTAAAGTCAAAAATTGAAGAAGCTTCAGATTTTTTCGGCCGATTTGGTAGAAATTTTTAGAGGTTTTAATTTGATTTTTCATTATTTAATTGGGGTCGGTTTATTTTTAATTGCGGGAGGGAACTTCGGAGGGCTTGGATGCCTCCGCGATTTTTAAATCATCAATACTCGGAGACAATTTATCGATTCAATTATTTATTCATCTCGGAAATGTTCTCATCCATCAAAACTTCTCTAGCGATCCATCAAATGTCGATAACTAAAAATTTACGCCAGAAATTCGACACTTTCTATGAAATTTCAACTTCACTCCCAGATTACGTGACTTGTTACGTAATTATTCTTGAATTTTTTTCTCCGTGTAGATTCCCCAGATTTACGCCAGAGTAGATTACACGCGCTGGAACGCACGAAAAATTACGACTTTTCAATCAAACGCCAACGCCGGCGATGGTTATTTTAATAAACAAGTGGGATGTGTAGGATTAGAGTCCATGATCTCGACATTCCGACCATTTTCCCCACTTTTTTATGCCACTCAACGTCAGAGATTCATCTGATATTCACTTTTCAATGATTGGAGGGGTTCCCACTCTAGAATATTCATATTATTCATATGAAAAAGAGTAATTTAGAGGAGGGGAAAATTATTAAAAAATATGGAATAAATTTTTTAATTGGGAAATTTGCAGATTTTTAAGGCTAATCGCCTGACCTTGATAAACCCCAGGCCGAGGTGATGCATAGCCTCATCAATCTCTTCGATAGATCGACTTCCCCCCTCATTGACTCCGTTCATGCTTTTGTCTTTATTCTCCAGTGGGATAATTAATTAATTGACATTATCAGTGTTTCCACGATTTATGGTCTCTGATAATGGAAGTGAAGATGAGACTGAGATAAATCGAGAGGATTCCCGGTGCGAGATAAATTTTTTATTCCAAATTGAGCGGCTTCCCCAAAATCTGAAAAATCGAAAAAAAAAAATCAGATTTACCTCTGGTGATAAAAACAATTTTAGGTAAAGGAATTCTGCTGAAAAATGCTGAAAAAAAATGTACAATTATTGCCGAGGATCAGAGAACTCCAATCCCATTGGATTTTTATTGAAAATTATTTATTTAAATTTTTGAGGAACTTCAAACCCTGATTTTTTTGAAATTATCAATAGTACCGATCAATTTACAAAATTCAATTGTTGATTTCTTCTGTAAATATTCTCGTAGATGAAAAAAAAATTGTGAAACGTGGGGAAATCTGGGAAATCTAGGGAGACAAATAAAAAAATTCTGAGCAGGCTGGACTTAAGGGTGACGAAAATGTAAAAAAAGTCGTGAGTGTGGAAATTATCGCTCGATATGACCTCGTATGGAGCTCATTAAAATAATTTAATATGGCAAACTATCAGACGGAGTTGTGCATTACTAGTAATAACAACTCCAGGCACTCCACCTTGCCCGCTAATCTCCCGAATTACTATTGAACATTCCAAAACGGCCGAGTACCAGTCATTACCCTATCAGCTCTCCCACGATCCCCATAAACATAATTTCAAGACCACAACTCTAATCACAGTCGATTACAGGATTTATTGTGGGTCATTAGGGGTGTACTTGCCCTCCAAATGTACTCCAATTACTCATTACGAAGGCCAGCCGAGTGACTTGCCATTTCTCAACACTCAATTCTCAAAATAAACTTATCGAGTCCCATAAAATAGCCGAATTATTACATTTACATCTGTTCATTTCTGTTGCAGTGTACGCCCACAAAATGTGCGAATCGAATGGCTCCTGGTTTCGACATCCTGCCTCCAACCAAATATGGAGCAACTACACGACTTGCGTGGATATCGAGGACTTCAATGTAAGTCTGGAAAAAAAATTCCGCAGGCCAAAAAAATTTAGAAATGATTAAAAAAAATTATTCTCGAATTTTCCGTGACAAAAAACATCTGCTGCTCACATCTCCCGTCATTAGAACTTCTGCCATTTTTTTGTTCGTTGTTAATAATGACAGAATTAATTAGCGAGTATCGAGTGATTAATTATCGAGTGAAATAATCGATTAATCGCGTCTCGCGTGCGAGAGTCGAGGACCTCCATTTCTAAAATAGATTTTATCTCGTAAAATGTAAAAATATTGTAATCGGAAATGATGAATTATGACATCGATGGTATTAATTGTTAATAAAAATTAGGGGGAGTAAAAATGTCGCTTTTGGTATTTTCTGGGATACCTGAAACTCACATTAAATGACTAGAAAATCCCACGTCAACGCTAGCCCTGATATTTCTCTCCGCTATTATTATGCAGATATCTGAATTACATAGTGAATAATGCTCGGCGAACAAAACAGTATCCCTGGCTGTCAGTCAGACGATTCAGCGAGTCAGGTGGTGCACAGGTTTTTTGGGGTGGCGGTGGGTGAGGTAATATCGACCTTCATTACCTCAGGTGAATTGACGGAAATTAAAGGCTGACATGAATTGATCTCGTGCAATTTGAGCGCCTGAGTATTAAAAAAAATTACTTCTGCCCGAATTATTTTTAATTGATTATTAAGCCCGCCTTCTCGAGATTTTTTTTAATTTTTTTCCCTAGATTCCACAGAACTCCCCAGATTCGACAGTTTTTTTTTCCGATTTTTTTCTTGAGGAATTACGCACGCAAGAAAATATGGAAAATTATGATTTTGGAATGAAATTAATCGCTTTGGTCTCTAATTAGGAGTGGTAAGTGTCAAATGCCGATAATAATATAATTATCGAAGTAAAATTACAGCCTCAACTCCCTAGGGATTTTGCTCGGTGTAGAAAATATGACAATCGAATTTATTACGAAAAAAAAAAAATATTATTATTCTTACACGCGCAGTAAACACTTGAGACCTAATTATCGTTTAATAAGAGATTATGGCGGTTTGCGACATTTAACAATTATAATTATTCATGTTTTCTCACGCGTGTAATTTTCCAAGAAAGAAAAGTGTCAAAAAATTGTGAAATCTGGGGAATTTCGGGAAAAAAATATTTTAAAAATCTTGAGAAGACTCTTTCCGGTTTTCAATTCAATTTATTAATTAAAAAACGTCTCAATAAGGAAACAATTTAAAGAATTTTTTTAAAAATGAGATCAATTTCGAAAATTTTCCAGTAAATATTCACTCGCTTATGCAAAGTATTTCCTCCTCCCCTCTTCGCTCCAAATTTTTCAATTACCCGAACACTTCATTACCAAGTAAATCGATTTAACTTTATGTACGCTTGACTAATTTACGCTCGAGTATGGCACGTGTGCCAAAATAAACCGTTGCCGAAAGTGCATTAAACGACCTGATTTAAGAACCCCCAAAGCCTCCAGCCCATTTGTAAAATGTGCAGAACGTGATTGTAAATATTCCAGCCACGAAGTGTATTTTCAGCTGACTCCAGTATCATCTGGAACGAGTAAATGAAGATAGGGACGATATGATCATCGTAGTTCATTCACGTAGACACTCATAACACGTACAAGACTTCAACATCTCAAGTAATAAACTCCCATCACGCAATATTCAATAGTAAAGAACCGCGCAGACAATCGTGATAGTGTATACGGAAATTAAATGTTGAAAGTAAGAAGATCTCCAGTGGATGAGCCCGCGATAGCGATTGAAAGTATTGATAAAGGGGAAGTAAATTCTCACTGAGAATTCCCGTGAATTAAGGGGTTACGTCACTCTGGACAGTCGAAAAAAAATTCTTTAATTTAAATAATCCCCTGGGCCCCCCAGAATTGGCTCCCAAAAATTATTGTCGACAAAAAATTTCGTCGCTTCATAATTCTTGAGGGAAGTGGTAAAACGAGATGACTCCATTTCACCCACTTTTTCAAAAACTCATATTATCTCAGTAATGAGTAACGTTAGAAGAAATTATCAAAAGAGTTTGTTTGTTGCAAAATCGAGCAGCTACAAAAATGATCTTATGACGTTATCTCCTAAAACGACTCGTCACTGAGTTAATCCGGGGTTTATAAAGACTGGAAAAATCCACTCATCTCGTTTTGCCACTTCGTTAGAGAATTAAGAATTAACAAAATTTTTTGTCCAGCTGTCTGCCCAAAAATAGTGTCAATGGGCCCACGTTTTTGTAGAATACATTTGTAGAATACATTTTATGAATTTTTTTGAAGCCCAGTGGGAAGGGAATTTTATTTGACCCCTGGGTAACCCAGAAATTTACTCTCCAACTCTGAATCTGTTCGCGAAAATATCCATCAGGCGTTTCTCGTACATCCGATTTTCATTACAATGACTCGCAGGAGGTATACACGAGTCGGACAATGGTCTACCATTGGAGCCATTACTCTTGCCGGTGGGTTGTTACACCTTCTGTACTTGATGTATAGAGCTACATACATACCAGTACCTCCCAACTGTCACGATACATCTTGGGAGTTAGAATATCGAGAGAGAAAACGTTTTCTTCAATTCCCCAAAAATCACCTTCATTTTCTCCCCTTACCCCTTCACCCCCTTCACCCCTGGAACTCTGTGAGAATTTCCCTCCTAAAAAATTGAATTGAAAAGTTCCAAGACCGACAACTTAATTAAAAAACATCAGTTCCATTTGATAAAAGTAAATGTAAAAAAATGGTAAAAATTTTTCTTCAATTCCCCAAAAATTACCTTCATTTTCTCCCCTTACCCCTTCATCCCCTTCACCCCTGGAACTCTGTGAGAATTTCCCTCCTAAACTGAACTCGACTTGGAAAATAAATGACCTTAAATTACTTAAATTAAATAAAATTGAATCAACTGAATTAAAAAACATCAGTTCCATTTGGTAAAAGTAAATTTAAAAAAAATCGCCGGGGGTTGTTGGTCGCTCGCTGAGCTCGCGGAGGGTGTTCTCGTGGTCATGAAACGTCGACAATTCATGAAATGCAATTTTTTACAATTTTTTACAATTTTTTTGGTGAAAACACTAGCTCACTATCGCGAAGGAGATTAGAAAAAAAATTCTATTATTTTTGAATTAATTTAAAACGTAAAAAAAATGATGACTCCCTATCTACAGCAGCTGCCGGCGATGTAAAATCCAGGGCAGCTGGATAACCCAGGCATAATTCCCCTCACAACATGATGCCCCTGTCTCGAGTGCTCATCCTCCCATAATTCCAAATATCACACGATCGTCGTGTTAGAAACTCAGCTTTCCACGGGTGAATTGATGCTGTAATGCATTCAAATTCACACAGAGACTGCTGGTACGCCCGGGAATTACACATCGACGCATCTTGCTCTCATGTCTCATGAATTATTAAATAATCCCACAACAGAATCTCGCGAGGATGACACCTAATCTCACCCCATCCCGAGCACTCGAGCCCTCGAATTTGCATTTTCATCCAATGACGATGTATTAACGACGTGGCAAATTGAGAGGGATTTATATTGTATACTTCTATTATCATGTTCCAGTGGCAGCAGAGGATCAATATCATCTATAAAACAGGCTACACCATATCGCTGATAGCACTGGTGCTCTCCCTGGGGATTCTTACGTACTTCAGGTAAAGGTCGCCAGTGGATTTGCCAGAGCGCAGAATAATTGGGAGGGAAAATTCATCAGGTCAATCCTCCTCGGAGACTCAGGGTCCAATTGACAGACGATATATTTTTTTTTTTCATGCATGATTTTTCCAGATCCCTCAGGTGCGCCAGGATAACACTCCACATGAATCTCTTCGCCTCATTTGCCGTCAATAATACTCTCTGGCTGATCTGGTATGGATTAATTGCCGCCAATGCTGAACTACTCATGAAGAATGGGGTGAGGATTGTGGCAGTGGATTATTGCTCCTGGAACTGTCAATAAAAATTTTGACAGTTTTAACGTGTGGACATTTAGGGGAGAGTGGGCCGAATCGAGTGTTTTTTATCATAACTCAAGATTGGCAGAGTGGAATTGAATGATTTTTATTTCATATTAAAGGTCAGGATTTCAGCTTTGATATGAAATAAAAAACATTCAATTTCACTCGGTGGATCCAGAGTTATTGATCATTGAAGTCGATCCATTTTTCCTCACCCTCCCCTACGTTAAATCTCTATTTTTCATAAATTTTTAATTCATGGTAAACTAATCAGAAAAATTATGTTATTTTCATGAAATATTAAATATTAAATTGAATTAGAATCGGTAGTGCTGACAATTAAACTAAATTTATTGCTGAATTTTTAAGAAGCTTTTGAGAATTTTGTGAGGGCTAAAATGAGAATTGAAAATTAAGAGTTGAGGAGATACTAAAGGCCCGGACGATTAATCTCTGGTGGTAGATACTCTGTCGTTTGCTGCACGTGATACTCCACTATTTTCTCCTTACAAACTACGCCTGGATGTTGTGCGAGGGTTTTTATCTTCATACACTGCTCGTGAGTGCATTTACGAGTGAGCATAATTTGGTGAAGTGGCTGATGGGCACGGGCTGGCCAGCGCCGGCTGTTATCGTCGTGGTTTATGCGACGTTGAGGGCCACTAGCGACGATCCTAAGGACAATTCCCAGTGAGTATTTTAGGGGGGGATTTTTTTGGCCCCACCTGGGGCCCGGCTGTGCATGTTTTGTCGGCGCAAATAATTTTTTCCGCCCGCATGGACCGAAAGTGGGCCTTCACGTCCGTCCATTTTGGCAGAAAAATCGTATTCAACCCTCGGGAGGAGGATCAGACAAGCCTTCCCCACGTCCTTACAGCCCTCGCCTGCTGCTCGGGTCGCGCGTGAGGACAACTCGTCTACTTTTCCTCCCTAGGTGGAAAATGTACTAATTTTTTCCCCTCAATCCTCTCAATGCTCACGACTTTCGGTGAACCTCCTCAACTTTTTTTGCAGGGAATCATCGATAATCCTCGCATCACCACGTGATTTAATTTAATTTCTCGTGCAATCACTAGGTTAATCAAAATCCCTGGTCTCGTGAAATAGATAGTGGGGCGCGCGAGCCACAAGGAACAATGAATTCAATTCAATTCCCTTCACGAACAGATTTCTTGCTCCTCGAGCCAGGGAAAATAAAAGAAAATACCAGAGTCTTCTTCGGGGAGGGTTTCATTACTGAAAGTAGATTGAGTGGAAGTGGAATAAATCGGAGTGGAGCGTCGTCCGAGCGCTCACGTGCCATTTTTCGTCGGGACAGGTGTTGCTTGGAGATAGTGGGGAGTTATAATTGACGGTGGGTTGAAGGGTTGCCCCTGGGAAAAATAATTAAATTTAGGCAATGAGATTACGACTGGGGTATATCAAAGAATCACATTATCGCGAGTAATTCCACATCCTGCGATGAAGTGCGAGATCAAACGAAGACGCGTGTGGATGTGAGCAGGGGATGTCATGATGACCTGGGGGTCGAGGCGGCTCCAGGGAATTGAGTTTATTCGAGTTTTCACGTTTCCGGGTTACCTCAGACTCGTTCGCAAACGTAGCTCCCGTATTTTATTTAAAATTCCGTCTAAAAATCAGACGCTGAGCTCAAATAATCTCAATAAAGTGACAATTATTTTTGGGTGAGTTGAGGTCCCGGTCCAGATTGTTTTTAATTTTTTATCTCCAAGCAAAAACCTAGTGAAAAATAGAAAAATTTTCAAAGAGCCTTTCGAAAAATATTGAAAAATAAGCGAATAGAGGGGAAAATAAAAAAAAATGGGTAATTACCCTGGCAAGTGGCGTCCGGGCGACGTCAACCTGGGGGGAGGGAGGCTGAAGTGCGAAATATTCCAATTCCCCCTCACATCGGCCATTAATTAAAAAAACTCTAAAAAAATTTTTTTTCAATTTCTGTAGTTTAAAAAAAAAATTATTTAAATTAAATTAAATATTTTTAAAAAATATATCTTTATAATTCCGGGGGCTCGATTATCGGAGGCAAAAAATCAAAACCAAAACGATCTAGCTAACGCTCATCATAATTAATAATTAATATTCTGATAATGAGCTCTCCCCAGAGACTCCTCCACTCAGCCATCCTTAATCACGAAGTGGCTTGAACATTCAGCCGGAGGCGGTGAAATATTTCCACGCGATTAAAACATTCAAAGCAAAGGATTAAAAGCCAACATAGCGTGGCTCACGCGCTATGCGTGACTTGCAAACACAGTGTTTCATAGTTTGAACGGCCAAGGGGGATAAAAGCATGCCAATAAGCCAATCCCCGAGGAGTTGATGTCACCCTCTTCGCCCCCTGCCACCACCAACTCAGGGTGAAAATGCATATAGACCAGGAGTTATGTGTTACCGCACATAGTTGAAAGTATGTGCTTGCATATAACTTGGTACAGCAGTTGGAAATTCCGCGTGAAAGGCAGAAACTGCCTGGCAGTTTCAATGGAGAGACTGAGTTATCGTGGCTTGTCACTCTTGTACTTGTGTATTATTCGACCATTGAAATGCGAAAATTCTTTTTTTTTTTTTGGCGCTGAGAAAATCTTCGGGCGAAGTCCTCGCACTGGGGGGAAGTGAAATTGCATTCAGGTCGACATCAACTTCCCGGGGGTGACGGAGGAGGGGGCGGGCTGGGGGGGAGCGGGAGGGGGTGGCTGGGGGGCTTGTGAGAACCAGACAAACATCGGAGAGTCACGTAGAAACGTCAACGATAAATAATTTTAACTTTGGAATTATTGGTATTGATAATTCCGGGAGGACTCCGCCGGAATTCAGGGGACGGGGGATTTTATCTGGTCGATAATTATTTTTTTTACCCCTGGAGGTACTGCCACACTCGTTTGTTCCTCAGAATTTAAATAATTGAGCTGTTGAAAAATTGTTACGCTCCGAAAATTAACGCCAACGGTGGTTCGTCTTTTTTAATCGCTTCCGTTTGAGCCGCTCAACAGCTGGCGATTGAAATCTTCGGAGAAATAATTTTTTTATTTTGTCTGGGATTTTGTTTAGGTTTATCCGCGGATTTGATACTTCAGGTGGTCTGGGCGTGTCAATTTCGCGATTTTTTGACGTTCGTTTCTTTGGGGTTTAGCCTCAAGAATGTACTCTTCTAAAAATAATAGCCCAAAGTTTGGAGTTTTGTCTGGTGGTTAGAGTTTCATGAGCCGATAATTGCTAATTTAATGAACCAAACCACAATTTCGATCCCTCGAGCTTGTTTATTGGCTTGTATCTCGAATCATTGATCGATGAACTTGTCTAGCAACGATGGGTAAAGCAATTTGCCAGCCGTGAGTGCAGTAGATACAGTAATCACATGTGCAGACGTCATCTTTAATCGATATTCACTGGTGCCTAAAAAAAGCCGCGCATTTCGAGATTTAAATACGTAATTCAATTTTTTAATCACTTACTCGGTTAATTTATGAAGCCAAATAAACCAGCAAATATTATTTTTCAGTTCGTTCTTCAGATTCGTCGGATAAATATTTTTTTTTAATGTTTTCTCGAGTCAATTGTGTACTCACGTGCAAGTGAAAAAAATTCGCTTGTTCCCTCCTCCCATCGCGACAATATTTTTCAACGACAATCAGAATCCATTGTGACTGGTGTCTTTGGCATTAGGCAACTGTTTACTCTAGACTCAACCTTATTTCCACTGTCAACAGGTGCTGGATAGACGAGGGGAACTACATCAAAGTCCTGGTTTATCCAGTTTGCGTGTCGACCCTGCTCAATCTTCTCTTCCTCTTCAACATTGTTCGAGTTCTTCTGACTAAACTCAGAGCTGGACCGGCCATTGGCAGTCGACCGTCTCGCTCGATGCTTCAGGCTTTCCGGTAAACTCACCGCAAAAGTTTTTACGGATTAACGTAATTTTGAAAAGTTCGAGCTTTCGAGAAAGCCTGGACAATGGGGGTAATGAAAGAGCTGGGGGGAACTAGGGAGAGGGGGAGAGGCGGGGGGAAAAAACTTTGCAAATTCTGCTGGAGGACGAAACAAAGCTTTTGTATACAGAGATAACGCTGACAAATATGAATTAAATTATGAAGAAACTGAGAGCAATCGGATTTTAAAGTTTAATCCTATCAAAAGTTCGGTTTTAGATGGCGGAAGACTTTGCATTTCATTTTGCAATGTCGGTAATGGATTTTTTAAGTTGGGGATTTGTAGGGGAGTGGGAGGGATGTTGAGGAGAATTGCGACGTCAATTCACAATTGGAAATCAGGCGGAAATTCAGGAATGTCTGGGGAAAAAAAATTGTATTTTGGCCCGCCGGGGAACAGGTTCAGTCGAATTTATTGACTCCTTAAGACCAGTCTTCTCGAATTTTTTAAATATTTTTTCCCGCGAAATTTCCCAAATTTCAGTTTTTTTTCGCGTTTTTTTGGGGGGGGGATGTAGACGAATTTACTTATAAAAAAAAACACTAATTATTATTTCTACACAGGCAGTACAAGCTTGAGCCCTAATTATCGCTTGATAAGAGATTACGGCGGTTTATTTCCTTCCAAAATTATAATTTTTCATTTTTTTCTCACGTGTAATTTTCCAAGAAAAAAAAGCGACGGAAAACTGTGAAATTTGAGGAATTTAAAGAAAAAAATGAAAAAAAAAAATCTCGAGAACGCGGCCTTTAATAAAAGTTACCTAGTTTTCCGTAAAAAAATTCTTCTCAGTGAAAATTGATTTACCCCTGACTAAAACTTGTCCAAACGTGCGCTAAAACCCGTGGACTCCGGTTAAAATTCCAAAAATTCTCCAAAAATTCTGTTTCTTTTTTTCCAGAGCAACTCTTTTACTAGTTCCACTGCTGGGGCTGCACTACTTACTGACCCCGCTCCGACCCCCAAAAGATCACCCCTGGGAGCAGTCGTACGAGATAATATCAGCCATAACTGCCTCATTTCAGGTCAGTTGTCACACTGCTTCACAAAAAAAAAACAAATCACAAAATCACAAGACAAAAGAAGAAAAACCATAATCAAGATTCAAGTTAAACGAGCAACTTTTCAACTGCTGTAGTTGCTATTCCCCGAGTATAATTTCTGTCTCACGACACTCTCGGGGAAATATGCTTTTCCAATTTGTTCAAGCGTTACAAATGAGCTGAGCGAGGGGCTCGAGGCAAACTTACACTCCAGGGGGTGAGGGGACTTGTGACTTTACTTACTTACAGAGTGAAACTTTGAGGAGTAACTGTCACTTCTGGATTGGCAAAAACAATATTTTTACATTAATCGATCGTAGCTAATTGCGATGAAAATCGGAGAATTATTTTATAGGACGCACGAAATAATCCTCTTATTCAGTTCGAAATTTAAAGCTAGGGGGGAACTCACTCAACTGAGGTTTGTTATTATTTGGGTTTGTTATTATTTCGAAATGCTCGCACACAAGTAACTCTGTATTGATTTGTTTATTTATTTTCAGGGCCTCTGTGTTGCTGTTCTGTTCTGCTTCTGCAATGGCGAGGTAATTAAATATATTGAAATTGGAGTGTTTATTCAATGGATTGCATTTTCAAATTATGAAATATGTCAATAATTTTTTTTTTCATCACGAGATGAGCCATTTCAATTTAATCCCACAGATGGGGAATTAATGTCTGACGTCGTAATCCATTTAAACCCCAATTCAGGATCAGGTTGAGGCTTGAATGAATACCTCAAACGTAATTTGAGTGGGGAAAAATGTAGAGAAATCAGTCCCAGTCACTGCAATTCTAATCCTCCCCAAGAATTTCCACTTCTCTCCTCCAGACTCCAATCAATTACGATTTATGATAATTGGATTGGATCTGTTCCAGGTGATCGCCCAGTTTAAACGCAAATGGGAGGGCTCGGCGTTCATGAGAAAACGTGCCAACTCATGCACAGCAACAACAGTCTCGGTAGGAAATCCAAAACACTCGCATTATGTCAAGTCCCTAGCAACTGCGTCATCCCTCACTCCGCAAATCACATTAATCACTGCCACACACGTGAATTAATATAGCATTAAAAATTTTATCGGTAAAATGAAAAGGGACAGTACTGATGACACCCCCAAATTTTTTTCCCCTCGAAGGCTGAGGCGAATGCCGATTTTTTTGCGATTATCTCGGGGGGAAGTGACTCTCACAGTCAGAATGTGGGTCTTTTAAACAATTTCGTCGTATTGAGGCATAAAATTTGCAGATTTTGATTAAATCTTTCCTCAAATCTTAAATCTTTATCTAATATAACTCAAAACCGAAATAATTCAGTCCAAAATAGGTCGCCCAAATTCAACTTTGCCATAATAATTTCCTCCATAATTACCTTAAGCGTTTTTTCTTCGGAAAATTTTCAATAAAATTCCCAAAATAAATTAATTATTGAATAGATAAATAGGTAATGATTTCTTGGGTTTTCTAATGCAGTTTCGGCGAAAAATTTGCTGGGGTAGTTATTTTGAGTGATTACCGAGGCTTCGATGAGGGGGAAAATTGGGGGGAATTTCTGGAGTCATGAATAATTACCAAAATATCACCTGCTCCCCTGGCAATCGATACTTCCGTCGATCGGTCAATGGTGCGATACGGACAACGCACAATGATAATTAATTCAACTAACCCAATCACGCGGCATTTCCATTTACATTCAAATGAGCTGATCGGGGTTATCAAGGAAATGCTTGGATAGCTTGAGTCTGTGTGTGTGTTTGTGTCCCTCCCAATGCACAAAATCGTCTTTTACGGGGTCCGTATCGTGCCAATGGCGGAGTCCGAGTCAAGTCCATTGGGGGATGTTGACTGTTTCAGTTTGTACGCTCGACCGCAGGTCCGATGGCGGGAGAGGAGAAGGTGTGACTATCAAAACGATATCACTACACCGGAGAAGGAGAAGGAGAACGAGAAACGTGACATAATCGCTAATAACGAGGGCACCAGGGGCGAGAGTGAGGGTCCTCTGCTCATCATTAAACATTATCAGACCCAGTGCTGATGAGGCTCCGACGACCAATGGCTGCTTGGGGCGGTGAAACAGGGGAATATTTCTGAATCCCAGGCTCGGGGGAACATTGTCACAGGCTTGGTAATTGAGGGAGAATTAAATCCAGTGGTAAACATTTTTTATCAGGAATTTTAGGAGCGAATATTCCGGGGAAAGTCGGGGGGAACCGGGGACTTTGACCTCCCTCTCATCCCCAAAAATTCCTTCCGCGGATTGAGTCGAAGAAAAATTGCATTAATGTATTTATCAAAATTCCAAAGCCCCCCCGAATTTTAACTGCGACCAAAAAATTCCTAAGATTCAGAAATATTCCGGAAGAGCTTCAACGTTCGTGACAAACTCGGGAATTATTTTTTTTTCAATAAAAAATTGAGATTAGTAGGTCTCTCAGTCAATTTTTATGACACACTCTCAATGTACCTCGAAAGATAAATAACAGAAGAGTTGGATCTCTGTCTGAACATTCTAACGAACTCCTATCCTGCCTGATTTTTTTTCTTTGATTCAGAGATATTCCTGAACACCAGATTCTGTTTCGCCAATAAACTGTCGAGCTGTCAATCTGTGGAAAAATGCGTAACTCAGCTGTTAATTTTCTCCCCCCCGTTCCCATTATCTTTTGTAATGCAAATTTTGTAAAGTGAGATTACATCGAAAACACTTCTCACCTGCTCTCGATTGCTTCCCGATAATTGTATTAATTTACCAGCGGTAACAACGAATTAACAAGCATTCGCGACTAATTGGATCCTTCATAATTAATTTGAATATCAAGATGGGCCAGAATTGCGGAGCGAAACGATAAAACAATTCAATTTGATTTCGGCATTGGATCGGTTTGCGATGAATATCTCGGAAATCAAGGGAGATATCAAAATTTTCGTCAAGATCTTTTTTGTAGCTCGCAATGTGCTGAAGATAAAAAGTCATTACAAAAATTTTGCTATCTCTCCTGGATTCCGAGATATTTCTCGAAGACTCGGCGATGAACTTACGCCAATTGCGGAGAAGAAATTTTTTACCAAAAATTTTTTTTGCGGTCCGATTGTTTAACTCTGGATCATCTAAAATTTATAAAAAATATGCTAGTAGCTTTTTTTCAAACTATTTTATCGCCTCGCACCTCATTTTTATTCATCTTGCATTCAATGTTTTTTTAATGTGCTTGTTTGCTCAATTACCAAAACGCGCTTAGACTATTTAATTTATCGTCTCGTTTAATATACATTTCATTGTAAATTTATGCATTGATATCACTGGTGATATTGTATAATAATTGGGTTCCCATTGAATTACAACTGCGCATGGATCTGCGCTGTGCCCATTCTAACGGATAAGTTTTCTGGAATAATTTTTATACATGATAAAATATAACGATTGAATTGTAAATGTGAGTTGATCGTCCGATAATTTACAATGCCTAGTTTATATTTTTCAGATGAAATGTGTACTTAAAACAGAGAGAGAGAGAAAAAATTATTTTAAATACGTATTAAAATACGAAATGGAAAGTAATTTATCAGTAGCTTAAGGTTGTATAAAAGTTCATGATTGTTGATTAGTAGAGTAATTGGAGAATTTATGGAGAACAATTTATTCGACGTGTATGAAAACATTGTAGAACTGAATAAAATTAACATTTGTCTGTGAAAAATGTCCAAAAATTGCGGCTATTTTTTTTCATTTGAGGTGAACGGTAAAAATTGAATCGAAAAATCTTGTGAATTAATTTCTGCTCTCACAAAATTCTGCAAAAAAAAATAAAGGACTCTCGCTCGGATGTCTTACAAAAATATATTTATTAATGTTTAATCATCAATTTTTAATTGACTCAACGTGAGAATAAAAAAAAATTTGTGAACAAAAAAAAAACAGATACCTCCGCCTGATTGAAACAACAGGATAAAACACAAAAGTCCATAATAAATATTCATGCACACCACATTACGAGTATTGGAGTCTCAGCTCCAATTACGGCCACAAGCAATTAGCGAGTCTCGGGAGTGTTAATGCAATTGCAATGCTCGAGAGAAGATTAACGCTGTGGTTATCGAGAATTTGTCTTCCACAGATGTGTTTGACACCCCTCCCAGGATGCTCGACTATTTTTCCCTCGTCATTGATCCCTGAAGAAATGAGAAAACTGTGTAATTATAAATTGCAGATGTTTAATAACACCATCTGCAGGGCTAATGGCTAATGAATGCGCCATAACCGGAGGGATAATGACCAAGAGGGTCTCAGAAAATGTTTATCCCCTTCAGGTTAACCTTCCGCAGAATGAGAATGAGCAGTGATTCCCTCCATGGCCTCCATTGTCATCAATTGAAGGTTGATTACCTGAGTATTGGAGGGTTGCCCCGAGGAGGGAGTCGAAGAGACTGCCGATGAACCCTCCAGCCCCTCCCACGACGATGATGGGCCACTGAGGGGCTGCATGTTCGAGCACTGCAATGTCTACTGTATACAGAACAGTAAAATAGTGGAAGAGTCCAACGAGCAGACCACCTAGGAGTGACATCAGGAGGCCTGCCCACGACACACCTCCATTTGTTCCTGTAAATAAAGGCGGAGGGCTCGTAATGCAAGTAAAGTGCATGGAAGACTGACATTAAACAAAAATCCTTACACATCAAAGACAAACTCTTAGACTTGGACTGAATCTCCTGAGATAGTTCAACGATTTCAATTTTTCTAACCTAATAAAATGTCAAAACTTTCATTTTAGACAATTGTTAAATCAATTAATTGAATTATTGAACTCATCGACTTGAACTGGAGACAATCTCCAGGTCTTCAAGACTTATCCTCCAATGGTTTCGTTATTTCGGTGGAAATTACCTCTGGGAACTCGTCTCCTGGAAGTGATCAAGAAAGGATCAGAGGTTCCAAGAGCTGTCCCGAGCTCTGAGGCCCAGGTGTCTCCGTTGCAGCAGGCAAAAGCCCCTGAGAAAATTTTCGGTGATTAAAAGATAAATTTACTGGCTTGACGGAGTGGATTAATGAAAATAATTTACCCAGAATTCCTGTGGACAACCAAGAGCTTCTGTAGTCTTTGTCAAAGTCGATGGGCCTCTCTCCACAGCCGACGTCGAGGAGGTATAGCAGAGCGAGCTGAGAGGCCATACCTCCATTGCACAGCACCTGAATCCAATTTCGCTGACCCCCTTCTTTGAAATCAGACTCGATTCGTCGTTTTTTCTTGGCTCGGAATTTCGTGGCCAGAGACGAAGACACGAAAAAAGCTACGAGGCATGATAAGTGGGCGTAGTTTGTGAGGGTCAGGATGAAGCCCATGAGGAGACCTGAAGGAGTATAAATAATAAGATTTGTTTAATTATGGGGACATGAGTATTGCCTGGGATTTTTTGATAAATAAATAAATTTTTGACTGATAAAATTTTATAAATACCCAATAGGGCTCCACTCAGGTCGAGACTGCGTCTCTTCAGCCCCCAAATAACGAACAAAATTGGGATAACAACAGCGAGAAGCCATCGCCAAGGAGATATCACCGGATAATCTGTATATAAAAAGCCAAAATTAATTATGCATTCCTCCGATTATCAGATCTTTATGGATTAACACGTCCACTTGACATGACTCAACTGAAGAAACCAGAGAATTGAAACCAAATTATTAATTACCTAGTCATGTCCAGAAAACTCTCAATTTCTTTTCATTAATTTATCACAACAAAATCTCGAGGACAGGATTATTTAATTAGTACTCTTCCCGTCTAAATCAGACAATTGCTCACTTCATCAAAAGATTCTACTCACGTTCACTGAGAAGATTGTCAACCGCCGGCATAATAATCGAATAGATCAGAATGACAAATGAAAATGGCAAGGAAACAGGAAATGGAAGTGCCCTCAGACCCCACTTATCTCAATTGGCGTCACCAGATCCCGGGATAATGATAACCAACGGAGATTGATATTTAATTTTCATTCTAAAGCATTTTTGCTCCTCGAAACGAGTGCAGAAGCCTGCCAAATGGTTCAGCAGATCATGAGATATCAAAACAATTTTAACAAATCCATTTTATGGTAAAATTCTACTCACGTTCGTTCAGGTAATCAGTCTCAGGTGTAATAATCGAGTAAACGACGTTGACGATCCAAAATAGCATGGAAATAGGGAGTGCAAATGCACTCAGCAGCACCGGCAACAGCACATGAGATTGTTTACATTCCTGGCCCCTCTGAGATGCCATTTTCGGTAATTATTGGAGACCAGCTGTCAATCAACAGCTCCAAAATGCCCCTCACACTCACCAAAACACTGACTGCCATGGGAGAGGGGGGATTAACCGTAAAAGAGGTCTCATTATCGTAAATACCGTTTTAAAATTCTGTCAATCTCCTAATCTTCACGAAAACAGTCCCACTGGAGAGCAGAAAACGACGGATTTTCACTTGGCAAATAAAAAGAGCACAGAAAAAACACTTCTGGATAAACCCAACACTTTCGAGGACGAAAAAATCCCCAAGTTAGCTGTTATTTTGTGGTTTTGGGCTTGGGAAAATTGAGGAATACAATTTTTTGGGGTTCAGTTAGACTCCATTCTCAAGGGACGATCATTGCACTGCGACTGCTGGGAGACGCCACGAGACACTCGTGCGGGTAAATAATTGAAAAACAAGAGACACGTCTGCTGTTTTGTTCGTTGATAAGACAAACATTGATTATCGAAGGATGTGCCATGTTAAGTCACTGATTTTTGGGCTCCTTTGCCTGGTATTCAACGATAAATCTGGCTCCTCTGCCAGCCATTTCGTGGAGAATGAGGCCTGCTACTCCTACGCCGGGGGATCGGTCTATCCAGCCGGTAATAAGCATGCTGGACATCATCTACATACCACCAAGGCTGTCAGTGAGTATTTTTTGGGATTAATTGTTGACACAAACTGGGAATTGAGGACAGTAAAATTAATAATTGTCCCAAATCACGAAATCTTGGAGACAATTCTGGGACAATTGTAACTGCACTTTTTGTATAATTTAATTCCACAAATTTATGATCTTGCACTCACTTTATGAAATTAAATTATGAGAGAGGTAAATCTTGTCGAGTGACTCACCAAAGAATATCCGAAAGTCGTGTGATGGTTTTCTTCTGGGAACAATTCGGGGATTTTGAGTAGAGACTGAGGAGCTCTCGCTGCCATTGCAAAGGCAAGACTGAAGAAAAATTACAGGAAAGAGGCCACTGGAGGAGGAGACAATGCAATTCTGCTGAGTTTGCAATTTTGGAGCTTTCAGGGCCGCTGCATCGACAGTAATTCAATGTCCGGTGGGCAATGAAAATACCTCAGTTCATTGAAGAAACAAAATGATTTTTTGATACGTGCCTTCAGTGATTTTTCCTTGAAGTTATAAATTTTCTGGATACTTGGACGCCAAGAAAATCTTCAGTTCTTTTATCAATTCCTTTCCAGTTGGCAAACCCGCTCCGCATTGGGAAGGTACAGCTGTGATAAATGGAGAATTCAAGGAGATCAAACTGAGCGATTACCAGGGAAAATATCTCGTGTTTTTCTTCTACCCTCTGGACTTGTGAGTTGATTAAAAAATTTTAATGTTACCACGTTATCATCTCAGGGGCGAAGGGGTTAAGGCAATGAATTAGTTTCATCCAGGCTGGATACTTTGATGCATATCTCGGACATTCTGAGATATTTGTTGAACAGCTGTTGCGCTAATTTATTGTTTTCTCATCATCTGGCAATGTTTTTTTAATCAATTGCTCGCCTTCAGCACATTCGTATGTCCCACGGAGATCCAGGCCTTCTCGGATCGGCTCGAGGAGTTTAGGAAACTGAATACAGAAGTCATCGCAGCCTCCGTGGACTCTCAATTTACGCATTTAGCTTGGATGAACACTCCGAGGAAAGAGGGAGGACTCGATAAAATTAAAATTCCTCTTCTTTCTGATCTGACGCACAAAATCTCCAAGGATTATGGGGTTTATCTGGAGGATTTAGGTCATACCCTGAGGTAATATCACTCTCCAGATATTAATCATGACAATCAACCACCGCCGCAATGATTAAATATAAAAATTGTAAAGTTGTCTACCACAAATTAATACTATTCGTCAAATAGAGCTCTGTTCATAATCGACGGCAAGGGAAACCTCCGCCAGATAACGATGAACGACCTCCCTGTGGGTCGCTCAGTGGACGAGACCCTGAGGCTTGTCCAGGCCTTCCAATACACAGACGTCCACGGCGAGGTCTGCCCGGCTGGATGGAAACCCGGCCAAGACACAGTCAGTACAAAAACATTAAATTTATTCTTTCTTTCATAAAACTAAACATTACTAAATTGGACATTCAACTTCAATGTTCACTTGTCTCGTAAAAAAGTACAAAAAATCGTTGTTTCAGATTATTCCAAACCCAGTGGACAAGAAGAAGTTCTTTGCCAAGAAAAACTAGGCGCTGATATTAATTCTTTTTGTTATCTACATCACATGTGCTCCCGTGTTTTATACATTGAAATAAATTTATGAAAAATTGTCTCGAATTTTTGTGTCACTTCTGAGTATTCTAGGGACGAAGTTTTACCGTTGGGTCGCCATTTTGTCGGGCAAAAGTCGATTATAAATCTGGATCTATGAATTAATAGCATAATTATATAATTAATCAATTAATTGGAGGAATTACATTGTGATGGATTTTTTTTCTCGGTTTATAAACTTTCGCGAGTGGAAGCGACAGACTTTATCACAAAAAAAGGAACGTATTTACAAAAATTCTGAAAAATTCCACTGAATTTGATATTGTCGTCCCGAAAACGAGAGGATTTCCTTCCGCAATATTTACAGGTCAGCCTTCGGGCGTTTGGGACTCGACAAGGTAATTAATTTAACTCGCCGAGGAGTCCTCGAGGACAGAACAGGAATGACATCTGCTTTCGAGGGAGTCTTCTTGGAGACGCTCTCTCCGGGTTCAGCTTTAGGCGGCGCATCCTTGGCTGGCTCCTCAGCTGAAGGCACGTCGCATGTGTTGGGTTCAAAGACTAATTTGATGTCCTCCGTCTCTTCAGTCATCTGGGGGGTCTCGTCATTTCTGATTATTCCTGATTCGCGGGGCCTCGAGCTGCTAATTGTCTCTGTGATGTCAATGTCCATAGCATCGGTGTCCAGCTCCGCGAGGATCTTCTCTGGGTGCCCCTTGGGAGGTACCTTCGGAGATGATTTGGAGTCTGTCGATTTTTCAAGAGACAGGGCTGGCTTCGTCGAGATCGTTCGGTCTCCTGTGTAGATTTCTCCGAGCTCTCCTTCCTGGAAGTGAACTATGGAGCAGTAGCCGTCGGTCGACGATACGACCAACATTCTCCCATCCGAGGACCTGAAGAACAAATTTTTAATTATCGCATTTTTAAAACTCTTGTCCAAAAATTAATTAAGACACATTTTCTCTAACGACGATTGATGTTCGTCCTCATTATATTCGTCAGCAACGAATGTTAAATAAAATAAATAAAATGTCCTCACCAAGCAACATCAGTGAGCCTCGTATAATGGATATTGGAGACAACAGCGACGGGAGCAATTTGCTGGGTGTCATAAATGAGAACGGACTTCTGCGTGGCCACAGCGAAGATCATCCTATAGGGGAGTGCGAAGACAGCAACAGGTCCGCCCTCCCGGAGTTCAAAATAGACTGGACAACACCTGACGGCAATAGTGCTCTCGTCCATCGCCGGCAGAACGAGGATGGGCTCCTTGAGGCTGTGCCTGGAGAAGACAATAGTGGCATTGGAGACCCTCTGGCTGGAGTCCTGGGGCTCGATGATCCCGGAGGGAGCAATGATGAGGGAGCCATCGATGGTGAAGGTCAATCGTCTGAAGAAGGATTTGAAGGTGTCGTCGTGGAATAGCCTCACGGTCTGGCCCTCCAGGGGATGCCCAGAGGGAGTCGGGAGCACTGCCTTGTGCACCCTCTGCACAGTCTTCAAGGATTTAATGTCGATCAGTCTGCAGTGTCTGTCGGTACTCAGTGTCGTGATGAACTGGTTCAGCGGGTCCCAGGACACCCCCTGGACGAATCCCTTGTAATCCTGGAGAATACTCGTACTTCGACCCTTCTGCACGTCCCAGACGATTGCACTGTTGTCGACTGATCCTGAGACCATGAAATTTGAGTCTGGGGACCAGGAGATGTCGTAAATGTCCTCGAGGTGGCCTCGGAGGATCTTCCAGACTGTCCACTGCTCCTTATTCTGGAAATTCCCGTCGTCTTGGAAGGGCAGCTCTGCTGTCTGGAGATGCATCAGCTGGGGAAGTTAGGGTAATTATTTTGATTGAGGTTATTAGTTTCAGACATCTTGTGGAACGAGAAAACCTGCCTGAGACCAAACATCTCCTTCTCAGGCAAATTTTCTAAAGAGAATAGAACAAGTTCACTTCCTACCAGTCCAGAGTCCTCCTTCTGCTTCCAGAGGATGATTGCAGACTCGTCGTCCCCTGTCGCCAATATCTCCCCTGAGGGTGAGAACCTGACGACATTGACTGCCTTTTGGTGACGGTCGAGGTCAGCGACACACGAGACCGAGGCAGCTCCGAGCTCGTTCACTGTCAGGTGCCAGATTAGAACGTGAGTGTCAGCTCCACCGGTAGCCAAACGCCAGAAGGAATCATCCTCTGGGCTCTGGAGCTTCTTCTGCGAGGGCTGTATGTCGATACTCAACACTGGGTCACGATTGTGCCACGAGATCTCTGGAATCGTACACTTCATCCTGGCAAACTATTTTTACAATTCTAAGGATTATTTTTGTTCTTATTTTGGGAGACCTTTCACTTGTGAGAGATCATGAGCATAACCTGCTTGTCTCTCAGGTTTCGCGCGCTAATGGCTCTCCAGCGCCAGTTAAAGGGAACTGACGGTCCGGGAGGGAAATTTTAATAGTTTTCAGAAACCATCAGCAATGCCAGAGATCAATCTCTGACAATCCAAACAATTAACGGGATATTTTTGAGTGAATAATATTTTTGTATAAATTGAGTTGTGAAATTGAAACTCTGAAGCTCTGAAGCTACGCAAATCTTCTCGAAAAGCTCTTGAAGTGAACCGGAATTGTCAGGGGACTCCGCTTTGATACGAATGGAGACTCTCCGCAATTGTCGTTTCGTGAGGGTTCGCCTGAAGATGTTAAAAGTCTGATGCAATTCACATCGTGTTTCTCCATGTCCCAGCGGCACTCCAAACCTCAGTGAAGTGTCCATACGCATACGACATCAATTAGTAACGATTTTTAATTGTCATTTGGTGATCAAGATGTCCGAGGAAGACAACGTAAGTGTCCTATTAATTCATGATCGGCTGTTGTGGGGCTGGGAGGGTTGGGATCGTCGATAGGAGTTCAGTTGAATTGTCACGAAAACGAGCATGTCTCACACGTCTCGGGGTTATGCCCGCTGGGAGGCTGATGGATGATGGACGATGGGTGGATTGGTTTCAGGTGTTCGACCCAACTCTCAAGAAGAAGAAAAAGAAGAAGAAGACTTTCGATCTGGACGCGGCGATGAACGATGGAGGTAGTGGAAATGAGGCACCTGAGGGCACTGGAGACAAGGAGAACCAGGAGCCGGAACAGCCCCAGCTCGAGGACGATGATCCTCTGGATTTAGAGAGCTTCGGGAAGAAGAAGAAGAAGACGAAAAAGAAGGCTTTCAACCTCGAGGAGCTGGAGACTGCTCTGCCCGATAATAAGAAAGAGGTGAGTTTTTCTGGGGGATATCTCTTCACTCCGGAATTGTATTTTTTCAGCTGGGGCAGAGGATGCTCTCGATAGTTTAGGTTTGATGATTAAAAGCCCAGAAGAATGCTTTGTCGTTCAGCAAGCCCACGCTTTTTCAGTTCCAAAAAATCAATTCTCATCGCCTTATTCTAATCAGCACCTCTCCATTATGATTCAGGACGTCGTGGAGTCGAGAACAGAAGAGATAACAGTCGACGACATGGACCTCGACATGGACTTCTCAAAATCGAAAAAGAAAAAGAAGAAAAAGAAGGATCTCGACGAGCTTGTGGCCGAAGAGAAGGAGAGAAAAGAGAACGAAGACAAGGAGAATGGTATGTACTTCTTCATCACTAAATTATGTATATTTACCTTGAGGCTATTTACGTGGCGTATTATTTGTTAACATGCTGCACTAACCCCGAGCGAAGTGCAGAATACGGTAAGAGTCTGATGAAATGGGAAACAAGTCCACTATTTATTTCACAAATTAGTTCAGCTGCTCATAGCTTACAAATTTCCTTCTCAATAAATACTTTTTTTATTCTCTTTCCTCAATTTTTTGTTCTGTTAACAAAATGGAGAATGGGCACTCGTAATTGTTTTACAAGTTATTCTTTTACTGAGACTTTGATGTGCATTAATTTATTTCCCTCACCCGAAAAATTAGAGAATATAAGTTGAAAGAATCCAAGGGCCTCTTTTTAGGACCAAAACACTATTTTTAATGCTTTATTTTATTCTAGTGGAGGACACTAGCCTCTGGATCGGATCAGACCGAGATTACACTTACGATGAACTACTCTTGAGAGTATTCAATATTATGAGAGAAAAAAATCCTGACATGGTGGCTGGTAAAAAGCAGAAGTTTGTCATGCGTCCACCTCAGGTCGTGCGTATTGGAACGAAGAAAACATCGTTTGCCAACTTTACTGAGGTAATTATTCAGCAATTAATGAGCCAATTTGCCTGGCCCGACGTTCTCTTCTCATTGAAAATGAGTTTAAAATTATCCCAAGCAATCTATCCATCCCCAACAATTTCTCTACATTAAAAAAAATCATCAAATGTTGACTGCAAATGTCGACAAGATTATCCGACCAAATAAAAAGACAAATAAACATTTCAACTAATTAAAATTGTCTACTTCCTCGACAGATTTGCAAGACCCTCCATAGACAACCGAAACATCTCCTAGACTTTCTCCTCGCCGAGTTGGGTACGAGTGGTTCAGTGGACGGTAACAGCCAATTAATAATCAAAGGGAGATTCCAGCAGAAACAAATAGAAAATGTATTGAGACGTTACATCAAAGAATACGTAACGTGTCATACCTGTCGATCGCCCGACACAATTTTGCAGAAAGATACTAGGCTGTTTTTCCTCCAATGTGAAACATGCGGATCAAGGTGTTCAGTAGCTAGCATTAAATCTGGTTTCCAGGCTGTCACTGGCAAACGTGCAGCTATTCGTGCTAAAACGGCTTAATGATTTTTTGTATATTTTACACTAAAATATCAAGAGCTCCATTGTAAAACAATTCCCACAAAATCAATCTGTATCATTGGTAATAAATTACTACGCAAATTATCTGAACATAAATTTATGTTTCTCTTTAATAAACATCACTTCGATATCATCTATTAACAGTAATGAATATAAAATCATTAATATACAATTTAGTCATTAAAAGAAGATTTGAAATCTCAAAATAGAAAGTAAAAAATATTAAAATCTTCATCACTTTGATGAGGAAGGAATTTTTGTTACTGATATGTGTACTAGTAGAGTGGCTAGTTCTAGGTCTTCGCTGTACTGATTCTTCAATGGAACACTTCTGTAGCCAGTACGAAGACATTGCACCTGCAAAAAGTCCAATAAATAAAACCCTTCAACAATCAAACTTCAACTACAAAAACTGTCGAATCCCAATTATCCCAATGGTCTCCAACTTCTGCCTAAGCAAAAAATGCAATGCAAAAAAAATCCCACAGCCGATAAAATAACTCACCGGATAGGTAGCCTGCCCCAGGAAATTCCAGTCGCCAAAAACATCCTCATCCTGCACCAGAAACCTCAGCATAGCAAAATGGGAATTGACAACATCAAACTCACAGATTTCATTCCACATAGGATTAAACCCATTATCCGAGATAGTTTTGGTGGTGAGTTTAGTCCCGCTGTCATAATCAGCGCCAACGATCTCCACTTCGACATAGGGGCTGGCAGTGCCCCTGCCCTGCTTATGAAGATGCCTAGCCCCCACAATCTTCAGCTGAAACCTCAAGGTATCAACGCCCCTGAGAGTTCTCTTGTCAAACGTAAAATATCCCTCGTGCATCATGAACTCCGGCTTCAGTGCATACCCACAACTCCCATTCTCCCTGAACTTGGCCTGATTGAGCTGCATGGCCTTGTCCCCAGTCTGATAATTGAGCGCCACCATCTGGCAGCCGGCATTCCAAAAGGGTACAGGATTATAATTGGAAGAATCAATTCTCTGCCCCTTAGGATAAACTCTGCTGAACTGCACCTGATGATACTTGAGAAAAAAAGCGTGCTCCTGCTGGCAAATGAGTTTCTCCGCCTTGGTCTCTGGAAAACTACTCATCTCCTGGAAGACAAAATTCTTCGCTGTAATTCTATCCATATCAAATGCCACTGACCGGCAGTAAATAATAAGATTGGACATCTCCTTGGCTATTCTCCATGCCCTCTCGATCTCCTTATTCTGATTCTCCCTGACATTAGCATGTTGTGCAGTCTCTTTGATGGCTGCCACCCACTCGAGAGCAATGTCCTTGGATGGTGTGCAGGCCTCAAAGACCGAGCACATGTTGGGATTCTGAATTTTAATACTCCACTCCAATCCCGGCCTGTCAGCCACTGCAATCTCCACAACAGCTCCAGTAATGTCCAGGGCTCCCTTCTGCAAGTGTCCCAGGAGCATCGCCTCAGTGGGATCCAAGTGCTGGCCCTCGGAGCTCTCCAGCCCCTCAATACAGTCAATCTCCTCGACGTAATTCGCGGGAAACCAGTGCTGCTTCTTGCCACCATAATCACCTCGCCACCAGCCCCCATCCTGTCTATGAACATTCGTGATAATGGCGTGTTTAACGAGCGTCAGCTCATCCTCTCGTCGCGCTTTGTAATCGTAAATGGCTTTGACAGTGATTTTTGACAGAAAGGCAGCTGGATCCATGTACCCAGGCATGTCATAATCATTTTCACTGTCAATGTCGTTGTCCGGAATTTGAGAGAGAGGATTGCCCGAGTCAATGGCACTCAATACGCCATTCATGATTTCCAAGCTGATTGGGTAGGACAGCCTGACCTTTTTATACAGAGGATGACGCTCGTAGTAGCTGACTAGTTCTACGAGACTCTCGAATTGAATTGATCCAACTGTGTACAATCTCCCCTCGAACTTAATCCTGCAATGAAAAATGAAGGAATAATTAGGCCCAGACAAGACAAAAAATTGATGTAATCAATTATTACCTGCAGTGCTTGATCTTGTTCTCAGCTCTGAATGAAATAGCATAAGTAGTGTAGCTATTGTTATTGTCTTTCTCACTAGGACGCACGAGAAAAGCCCCATTAGTGGGTATTCTCTTGAGAACATCCTCAGCAATTCCCCTGGTGCACTGGCTATGCCACCACTCCTTCTCCTCGTGTTTGCATGGCTGAGGGACTGGCTCCCTGAGTGTTATAAGAAACTCCTGACTCCTCAACGGATGATTTCGATAATGAGTTATCAACGAGTACAGACTATCAAAGCAGATGCTGTCTATCAAGTAGTACTGGGTCTGTCCCATATTCTGCTTCAATTTAATCCTGCAGTGATTGACCTTGCCCTTCCTCCAGAAGGAGAGACAGTAATCCCCGACGAATGTCACACACTGTCTCACCAGAAACGTTCCATCGCCGAGATGAGAATACCTCCTGAGTAGCTCTTCAGCCTCACCTCTGCCACTCGCGAGCTTTCCATGGAACCACTTCTCCCCATAATGAAGCTCATCATTAGGAACTGAGTGGCCATTGAGCTTTCTCGTTCTCGTGATGTTGGAGAAATTTCTGCTCTCCGAAATGTTGAACGACGAGGCTTGGGCCACTTCTGTCTCTCGATTGTCCTCAGTCTCATTGTCATCCTCTTCAACATCCTCGACTTCCTGACTCTGGGAGAAAGTGTCGGTGTAGTAGAGATGCTGCTTCGTCAGGATAAAGAAATGGGGATAGCACTCCCTCTCGGTGATATCCTCCAGATATAGAATTCCATTCTTCACTGTATTCCTCAGGTCCATCTCGTGTGGAAGATTCTCATTGTTCCGCGCAATGAAAGTCGTCTCGTCAACTCCCTCAGGCAGCTTCTTGTGCTTAAGTATGATTTTTCCACGCAGGGCATACGGCGACGGCAGGCAATTCTCATTTTTATCTATTGGTTGAGTTAAGAGACTGTCGCCAAAGACCTCTTGCATTGTAGCAGCCATTTTTCTTTGCTGGGGAAGTGTACAGTTGTCCTCGATTGATATTATGACTGGATATTCTGATGTTGCGAAGGCGTGCTCTTTGATGGTCTTGATGACATCGAAGAATTTGATTTTCGTTGTCAGGGTGTGACCGTGAAAGATGAAGGGCATTCCGTCGGGACCGTCCCAGCAGTCGAGCTCTATGCAACGACAGCCAGCCCTCAGCGCTCGTACGTAGGCTTGACAGCTGCTCTCCGAGCTTATCTGGTCGCCCATGAGGTATGTGTTGTGGGAGGAAGCGATCCAGTAGTGAGACAGGGGACGTCTCATGTCCTGCGTCGGTCTATTGTACTTGTCGTTCCAGATATCGTTTTGCTTTGAGTACAGGAAGTCTATGAATTCGTGGCAGGTGAAGTAGGGATCCTGGACGTCTCGTTGGGGATCCTGGAGATAATCCCTCATGAATTTCGAGGTCTGGGAGGCGTTCGAGCCCATTAGGTCCTCCTGCTCGGTTGTCAAGAAGCTCTGGAACTCGGAGAGCGTCACGGTTTTACCCGTATTTGAGTATTTCAGGCGCAACAGGTCCCAGTCGGAGAAAATCGTCAGGTCTATCATCAGTTTGTGGTACAGGGTTACGAAGTCGTCGAAACCTAATTCCGTTCGGTCACGTGTGTCCACCTGCTGGAAGGTCTCACGCAGTTTGTTTGTCGAGATCTTGCAGGACGCGCGGGGCATGAAACTTTTTATGTCCTTCAGGGATACCATCTCTCGGCTGTTCTCCATGAAGTAGAACTCTTTGCGCAACCAGCGCTCTACTTGCAACGGGTAGGGAGCCGTGATAGTGTCCCTCACCAGGTAGCGGAGACCCTTCACCCAGAGCTCACACTCTTTTTCAGAGAAAGCTGGAAGGCGGGGACAATTGGTTTAGAATTTTTTTTTCTCGTCTAAGAATGACAATTTATGGCTAGGTCCAACCTATTTTCTGCCTAAATTCCTAGCCTAAATTTTGGGGGAGGTCATTGTGAAGATCAGCTGATTCTGCAGGCGATCTTGACAATCAGGAATTTTTTTTTCATTAAATTTATTCAGTGAGAGCAAGGGAATTGATAATTTTTTCGGAGCACTTCTGGTATTCTCCAGAAATTTAACAAATTGGGCTAGTTCAGTTTTGTTTTTCTTAAATAATTGTTGGTGGTATTAGTTACCTGATGCTGAGAGTGTCTTCAGCCGGAACTCAGAGCCATAATAAATAACAAAGCACCTCAAGTTCTCGATCTTCTTGGAGTCCTCCGGCCACTTGTCGAATTCTTTTGAGTTCTTTCCCACGACAATCTCCTTGATCTCCCGAATCTCAATGGAGCCATCGAAAGGCCTGTAGGTGGGGCTCTTCGCCCAGACGACCTGCCTCGTCTCCCTCCGGATCATCAGAGTCTTCTTCTCCGGTTTTTTCCGCTGGAAGAACTTGGTGACCACTGTACCGCGCTCCAGTTGGCTTATTATCTGCTCCATCTCAGGGATAATTCCACTCATCTTCATCGGTTTATCCAACATCAGATCAAAAATATATCGTCAATAGGCTTTATATAAAATAGAATTCTTCTCTAGTTAAAAATACTCAGTCGCTTCATGTCCGCTCTGGAACAAAAATAAATCACCTGGAAATTGGAATCTCGAGTACAGAAAAAAAATTAGGAAATTGTCCTCGCCATTTTGGGGGATTAATTGATCATTGGAGGTGGCCGGAAGGACCTGAGGACGTTTAGTGTTCTCGTATTCCAGTGAAAAATACTGGAACGAGACGAGCCACCTCCTGGAGGGAACCAAGGGCCACGAGGCCCTTGACCTCATCAAACGTGAGTTGGAGATTGTTCATTCAGAGGTCTAGTGGGGTCGAAGGATCACTCACTTGTCAACATGTGATATTACCCCAGACTGAATCAGGAATCTAATTATCTTGAGAATGTCCCTGAGAGAAAGCTCAGGAATTTAGGAGAGATAAAACAGATCACGTCTTCTCCACGTCGAGTCTGAGAGATTTCTAGACATGTCTGGGAGATTAGGAGCTGCAATAGGTCCTCCCAAAAATTGTAAGATCATACGTATCAACAACTGTCTGATCCTCGCACTTAACCCCACCGAATGGTCAAATCCCCCCATTGTCATCACCAATCCCATCACCACCATCACAAGACCCTAATCCCAATGTCAGTACATGCAATCATTGACTTCCTTGACAGCAATAAAAAAAATAAAAACCTACTGAATGACTGCCCATCTCCAACAAACGTCAACAGACAACAACAAATCAACTGCCATTGGGCATAAACTAGAGTCATACCTTCAGCTCAGGCCGACAGATGAAAAAAATCCATTCACCTCTTTCTTATCACAATATCGTACATCTATCAATCAGCTCTGCAGCATTTCCGTTTGCACTCTCGTGCAGCAGCAATTCAACAACTGGTGTAAATTCAGATAACAGCACTTGTGATAGCACGAGCCGAGGAGCTGTACAATTGAGAGTGCGCGTGCGCATGCCTCCCAACTGCCGCCATCTTGGACGCTGAGGGGTACGATCGTCAGTTGTTCGGTGTACGTTCGATGGTGCGGGTGAAAAACACGAGAGTGGGTGAGAATCGGTGTTGTGAGGGACGTCGGAGGCCGGCGCCGGCTTCGAACGTCCACGAGAGCATAACGACGGACTCCAGGAGACCCATCGCTAAAAAAATCCGACGAAAACGAGTGGTTTTTTGAGGAATAAAGGCGATATAAAGGAATCAGTTCACCAGTCCGGGCGCTTCCCTTTGTTTCTCGACTTCGGGTGCTCCGGCCAAAACAAAACACTACTGACCTTGGGGTGTTGGAACGTTCCTAACACGATAATTTCGGAGTTTTGAGGTGTTTCGGACTATTTGTGAAGTTTTTCATCGTCATACTGGCCTCTCGGAGTGAAAATAAGGATCAGTGTTCTTCGTTGGGGCTGAAAAATTGTCTACATTCATTCCGGGAATTCGGTTGTGATGTCGTCAGGTAATCTTCGGGAGTTTATGGAGTGTTTTTGTGAACCCATTGTCATCAGTTTATTGCAATAATGGACTCTAGGCTCTAAAAATCAGGGTAACAGCCTTCATTTGGTGAGAAATAACTTCCCTACCCAGAATGTTAACAATTGTTTTGCTGTGGGCATGAGAACAAAGAAGTCGGTTAAAAAATGGCGGCTTGATTTTGTGGGATTTTGGTGATATTTTAAGGGACATCATGGGCTTCGTCTTATGAGAGACGAAGGAACATCAGCTGCCATCCTTTGTTTGCCCAGAATCAATCATTTTATGATGTGAAAACGATTTTTTATCGACTCAGTGAATTTTTTCCTGACAATTAATATTTCGTCATCAAGTGTTTTTCCAGAATGTTCTTTTTCTGAAGTGCCTAGTGGAGTGTCAAGTGCCCAATTTTAATCAATTTGTTCAGTGAATTCAGTGCAATCGTGAAATTAATCATTTAGTGTCTGTGTGAGTGCCATTTAACGGATTACTCAAGAAATATCATCAGTTGCAGAAGGTGAAAACGGAGCTGTTGTTTTCATCCACCGCCGGTGAGTCATATAAACCCTATATTTATTTAACCTAATCCAGCAGTTGTCCACAATAATTTATTGACAAACGAGCGAGAGAATTTCTTTCTCCAAAACGACTATCAAAAATTCAAAAATAACGCCAGCGCCGTGAGGTGAAGATAATTCCCTCGACTTCCGCTTATCCGCCGGATTATCTACCAGTTAAAATTAAGATAATAATTACAGAAATTAATCTACTCGTTAGTAGACTAATTAATGCAGACTCTTCAGGTACTCTGGGGGGGTATTCGGGCCTGGAGAATCCTCCAATAATTTTATTCCGCGTAGATTCCGAAATTCTGGGGTAAATCCTCGGGATTCCTCGTTTTATCTCGAAATTATCTAGTCCTCGACGTTCAGATGATCTGGCCACTCGTTTCGAGTAGTCTGAAGTGAGCGTCAGTCTCTCCCTTGCCGACAATCGATTTACAAGCCTCCATTCCTCTCCTCTCGTAATTCACTGCTCCATTTATTCTGGTCTGAGGGGAATAAAAAATTGCAAAGCCGGAACTCGAAGAGCAATCCATTGGCCTCCGATTGATTCATTGATATTCATCACTTCCAATTGTGGAGTTGATTTTTTTTTTCGGAGTTCTCTGGTGCGCGTGCTGGTGTGCGCACAGCGGCAAAGCTCTTCCCGTAGTTGGGGAATTAGGAGTGACAAATATTGGAAAATTGTGTTGTTACATGGCAATTGCAAGCTTTACACGATCTGAATAAATAAATTTATTGGTTTGGAGTGGGAAGGATCGTTGTTTGATATATTATGGCTAATGAGGAATTGCCCAAGGGCTGGGAGAAACGACTCAGCAGGTCCACAGGTATACAATTGTCAAAATAAATTTTTCATCGTTACTTCTTTCCGGGGGTAATTAATTGATTATTTAATCGTAGAGCTCTGGGGGGGCTGGCAGATGCTCGGGTTGTCGATGTCTCATTAGTGGAATTTTTTAGGGCAACACTATTATTTGAATATTTATACCAAGGAGAGCCAGTGGGACGTACCCAACAAGCCAGCACAGCCGTGCGACAATGGTGATGGTCCTGAGGAGGTCCAGTGCTCTCATATTCTAGTTAAACATGCTGGGTCGAGACGTCCCTCCTCCTGGAGGGAACAGAACATCACGAGATCTAAGGAAGAGGCCCTTGATCTTATCAAATGTGAGTTGGGGGTGGTTTAGTCAGAGGTCTTGTCAAGCCAGGATCATTCACTTGGTGACGCGAGATATTACTCAAGAGTTTGGATTTTATTGGATTTTCCCAGTGTTTGAGATGATGACGTTCGGGAATTTATAAGGGGAAAAATCGGATGAGTTTTCTATCATTTGGGGTTGTTGGGGATGTCTTGGAGTATAGGATAGATTTTTTTTTGAGAGGAAGAGCAGCGAAAGGGTTTCTCCCAAAAATTGGGAGCCCTTGCTAGGGGGGATTGATTTTGATGGTTAGACTTAATCCCAAAGAATGATAAAATTAAATCAATTGACTTTAGAAATGACTATTCAACGAACGTTCAAACTTAACCTAAACAACAATCACGCTTTCGGTTCTTTATGATTTTTTTTTTGAGACGCTTTAGCAGACGGATTTAAATTTGGGACGGGTAACATTTATTTGAGCATTTCTCACTTGTCTCACAAGCTCATGGATTTTTTTGGAATTTTTCTCACACAAGTTAATTGACTAAATTGACCATTGTCACTTCTCAATGGTCACCCTAAAATGCATGAGAAAAATTACATAAAAAATTCAGCTCAAAGAGTATTATCGAAATTACATTGCCCAAGATTTGAGTATTTTTTCATAAATTTTTTAATTTAGTCACAAATTTTATTCAATGGAAATTTCAATTTTCTCATAACATCCTCAGAAGTTTTTCTTCTATTTTCCTGGCAAATTGAGTTTTCTGAAATTTTTTTTTCCGCGTAATTTGACTGAGAAAATCGACCATTGAGATTTTTGGATATTTTCAATGTCTCAATTGTCCACTTAAAATACCTGAGAAAAATTCGATAAAAAAATCCATGTCTCTAAGTACTATCAAAAAACATTTTCCAAGACTTGAATATTCTTTAAATCAATTTATTGATTTATCCACAACTTTCGTTCACTAGAAATTTTAATTATCCCCTTAAGATCCTCAGATTTGCCCTCCCGTTATCTCTTTTTTTACGGATTACTAGTGATCTACTTTCCCCAGTCATCATCAATTAGTCATCTCTCACTCTCCCGTTTCATATATTAAAAGAAAAAAAATCAATTGATCTTTTAGCCTACCGTGAACAAATAACATCTGGAAAAACGACATTCACCGAAATAGCATCGAAATACAGTGACTGCAGTTCAGCGAAGCGCGGAGGTGATCTGGGTCCTTTTGGCAGAGGTGCTATGCAAAAGCCCTTTGAGCAAGCAGCATTTGCCCTCAAAGTTGGAGAGCTCTCCTCCCCCGTGCATACAGACAGTGGTATTCACATTATCGAAAGAACCGCTTGAAGCATTTCACTTTAATTGCATCCAATAACCCCCCTCCTCCCTCCCCCTCATACCACATGCATTGAACAAGAATTAATTGAGTAACTCGAATCACTCGAGACAGCTGAGAGGAATGCAAGTCTCACCAAAATCTTTTTTTTTTTTTCAAGTATTCTTCCTTTTCAATTTTTTTTTGCTCTTGATTTTTTTTCTCTTAAAGACATACATAGATGTTTAAACAATGAGAATCATGTCTTTAGTAACACTATTAACTATTACGAAACTAAATAAAAGTGTATACAGGCTCAGAGTAGTTTGATTAAATTATTGGTAGTTAGACTGATGTTTCTAGGCTCTGGTGGGATCCGTATATCAACTGGAGAGTGGAGATACGAAGGGTCATGGGGATTTTGTTGATATTCTGGGAGGAACTCCATGCCAGGGGGGAGCACTCGATTAATCGTTGTACTGAAACATTTTTTAAAAAACAAAACAAATTGTCAATACAGCATTTGTTAGATTAATATTTTTGCGTCTGAAGATCGAAAATTTTTTTTCTTTCGCCTCGAATTATAAAATATACAGGATATTTTGATTTTTTTTGAATGGAAATTATTATTATTTTTACCTGAAAGTTCGCCATAATTCCTCTGTAATAGAGAACAAATTATTCGATTATTGTTCGATTTTATTTTATTCGTTGAGTACTCGTGGAAGGGATAAGAATTGAATGTTCGAAGAGAATGATTTTTTAATGATTGTTTAATTATGATGACATTTTCATAAATTATTCAATGATTAATGGTGAGAAAGGGCTGATCTACTGTCGGATTAATTTAATAATTAATGATTTTTTTTTTAATTTCTTTGAAAATAAATTCGCCGAGTAACGATTATCACCTGAAATTATCCCGGTAAAATCGGGGGGGAAAAAAAAATCGCTTTGATCATACCTTCGTAGCTTTTCCGATTGTTCTCTTCCGGGTTTTGAGTCTGGCTGTCTCAAGGCTTTGTGCCAAATATCGGATAGCTGATGCTCCGGTGCTAAAACGTAGTCGCCTTGGGCAATGAGCCTGTCCTGCCTCTCTGAGCTCACCTCTAGTACTCGGCCCTGATCGTGGCGACTAAAAATAACCGAAAAAAAAAATCAGTCCAACTGAAGATTTAAATGACTGAGAATTACAGGGAGAGAAATAAAAAAAAATTAATGTCACGAGTCGGTATGCGGTCTCTCTTGAGTACGTCATTCCGCGGAGACGTTCAATGTTTCGTGATAGGTCATTTCATCCGGGGAAATTGCAAAGGGCAGAGGCCAGAGCCTGAAATTTCCCGGATAATTTCACATTCAGTGGGCCCAGGAGTCCCTGACAATAGGACAAAGTTAACTGGAATATTTAAACTATTTTCCCCGTTTGAGAGATTAATCTCGTCACATCCGGCATTTTTTTTCCTCTCTCCTAACATTCAATATTTAACGAATAGATAAACCTCGTTGATGGATGAAGGTCATTTTCCAGCTGTATCAGCGGCAAGTCCCAGCCAACTTCGTCTTCTTCGAATTCCGAACCACTTACGATGAGAATGTCAAATGTTGTAATAAATAAATGCATTAAAATGTTGTACAAAGAGGGGGATAAATGAAATTGCGATAAGTTGGGTAAATGGAATTGGTGATCGATGGAGATATTTACCTGCTCATTTCCTCTTTCAAATCTCTGTAATACTTCACTGTCTCGTCTGCTGCCACTTGATTGCCACTTCGATAATTCATGACAGCCTCAACCATTTTGAATCCCTCCGGTCGTCGGTAATCCTCGGGGAAGGCATCAATCTCGTTCAATCTGATACCGGGCTTGTTCCTCCTCAGGTACTTGTGCACTTCCTGATTTTTCATGTGCACCTTCAATTAATTCAAACAATTATTATCCTCGTAATTGACGAACGAACGGCCGAATTCAGGGCTTGAGTGGGATTTCTCAATCTGCTTTCAATTATTTTTATCTTGAAAAATTTGCAAATTTTTTATCAACTACACCGGACTATCACCTCTTCCTTTCCTTCGTTCAATTCTATTCAATTTTATTGTCATAATTAGCAATGGAGATCAATAAGAGATAAATCTATGGAGAATTTTGGGTATTCCATCAGTTGTCCTCTGCTCTTCAAATTATTCAATACTTCAGATTGAATTTCTTAATTTTAAGAATTTAAATTAATTATTTACTCGTCAGTTGGACATGGGAGTTATATAAAATATGAAAATTCAATTTCAAGTAATTGATTTCCGTAATTCCTAATGAATTAATAGATTCTCACATTTTGGGAAAATTGAATGAGATCGGCCTGTCGAAGTTTCGGATGAGGTTCATTACTCGGCTTCTTAACTCGTACCTCCTTCTTGTACCACCTATGAACAATAAATATAGCGTCCTCCTTCTTAACTCCCTCTCGAATGAGTGCCTCTCTAGCCTCTTGTTTGCTATTGTGTTTATTAAGAATTTCCTTGAATCGCTCCTCCAACTGATAACCGAAGCGCTTTCTGATGGTGTAGCCACGAAAGACTGGAGGATATTTTTAATAATCAGTGATTGTTATTTTTTCTTAAAAAATTGGGGGAGACTATTTATTAATTCATCATTACGAAATTAGGACTCACAACTTTGGATGATAATGGCCGCGTCGTCGGCGTTGATATCGACCTTATCAGTACTCGACGAGAATTTTGACATTTCCTCGGTTATTGTATCCTGTGACATCTTCCGGTTGCGGAGGATTTCGTTCAGCTTCTCGGCCGCTGTAATTAGACAGAAGATTGAGCAATTGGCGAGGGAGAATTGACAATAGATGAGCCACTTGGAGACCTTGAGTGTCGTCCAGGGGAGGCGGTAGGTTTGACAGGCTGCGGTGGAGTACTTTAGGATTTATTCTCCTTCTTGATAACCAGCCGCGTATGTGCCGCTGGAGGGTCACCACTGAACAAGCCAATTGCCATTTTTGTTTTTTGCAATATATCTTTGCCAACCAACGTCTCACCGACGCCTGGACTATGATGATATTGCGGATTTGCTCCTCGTACATTTTTGAGAGGAACTCGACGTGATAGTACTTGAGGAAGACTTTGGTTTTACCCAGGGCCCAGCCGTCCATCTTCAGGCGAATCAGGAGGAGACGACAGTTGTCACTGTTGGCTACCACCTTCTCGTCGTAGCCGAACGCTAGGAAACAGTATCTGGAAGATGTTGGAGGGGTATTGGATCGGCGAGGGGACTTGACAATTATTTTTCAACGGTTTTATTGGCCTCAAGGGACTTGGGGCCTCAAGTCTACTTGAATTGTCCAAATTTAACTTTTAAAATTCTTTGGTACATAAGGAGAGAAAAATTCTGGAGAAATTACTGTTCCGTTATATAATTGTGTAGTGTCTTATTAAACTTTTATTAACTTTTAACTAAAAGTTATCTAGGGATGCGATAAAAATTATCCAACCGGTCAATAAAATTTGTCGACTGCTTAAAAAAAGTTGTCTAGTATTTCTTGGTAAATTCTGTTTACCCCTCAGTAAAAAAAGGCTAGACGTGTGTATAATTATTGTTAAAGTTTGTAAATTTTACTATGCGGTTGGGTAATTTTGTCTGAATGTCGAAAATACTACGGAATTGGCAAACGAAACGGGAATTTTTACTGAAAAAATTCTCTCCATGGACCATTAATTTTTAAATTTAATTTTCAGTCGTTAGAATTATTTGTTTGTAATGATTGTCGAGTGTTTTCGGTCGCTTCAGGCCAACTGGCTGTCAAAAGACTAGAAAAATGTTGATGAACCTCTTCAGAAAATCGCCGAAGGGTATGCGATGGGAAAATCCATTCTGCCTTATTCTGATAGTCTCCAGGACTCCAGTGTATCTCAGCTGCTTGACGACTTTTTCCTTGTCGAAGTATCTCGGGCTCGTTGTTTCATTTGGTTTGATGCATCTGACGAATTGGGGACAACCTGTTACCATCTTCTGCAGGAGATCCATTAACGAGTACCTGAAATAAGTCGCCACCGTTTGTTGGGCCCTCGATTGCGATGCCAATCCACGACTCGAGTATTTCTCCTATGGATTAATAAAAATCGTAGAGTGATTTATTGATTATTAATCACTTTGCAATTACCGAAATCAATTAGTGTTTAGAATTTTTTTAACAGTCCAGTACGTGCCTTTGTATCCTGATTAGAGTGCGTTGAATTACGTGAGCCCGTATCGCGTAGCGCTGAATATAAATTACCAGTTTTGGTAATTGGGCATTGAAATAAAAATCTAACCATGTCAGATTGCGATTGTCTGACCAGTTGAATCACCTCGGGTGGGAGAAAATTGCGATTTTTCTCGAGAAAACCGTCCGCCTGGTACACAACACGACCAGCGAAATGATGAATTGCAAAACAGGCGGCGTCTGACTTTGGCCGAACATAAAATTTTGATTTTATGTTGCTGTGGCATTTTTCTGTAATCATTGAAGAATTAATTAATGGGCTTGAATTGTTAGGGAATTTCTGCAGAATAGATTTAGCTCTTAAAACTGAAAGTCAGATCTTGACTTGAAGTATTTATTTTAATTTAAATCTGAACCTCAAACAAAAATGTTTAATGAATTATTTTGAGCGCCTGTAGATCGCGAACGAATAGAAAAAAAAAACTAGCGCAAGAATATAAAATTAATTGCCATTAATTGTTAGTACCAATCAGTGATCTGTCATTAGCCCTCGGGAATCGGCTCTCCTCATCCAATAGCGCTAACAAACCCATTGGTTTGCTGAGTAACATATCCAGTACCGGCCTATTATCCGAAAATTCAACGAGATCGACAGGTATTCCCTCTGCCATGTACTCCTGCTGCTCCCACGTGAATATATGCTGATTGAAGTAATACTGTATCTGCTCATTAGCAATATTAATGCACAATTGTTCAAAAGAATTGCGGGGAAAATTTTCAAAGCCAAATATATCGAGTAAACCAATTGCCAGTGGCTCGTATTTCGGTGATCTATTAAAACTCAATAGACAATTTATCTGATTGACCATCCAATCGAACAAACGACCGTACAATCCTTTGGCCATTGCGTCACGTGCTGCACATGACTCTTCTACAGTATTATTACGTGTAATTGTTTCACCTCTCGTTACCACTGAATTTGATGTCAATGCCTCCATTAAATCGGTTCTCTCAATTCCCAGAAGATGAGACACTGAAAAATTCATAAAGTCCGTTCATTAGTGTTGAAAAAACGGCTAAAGTAATGAAAATTTGAAGTTATGACAAATAAACTTTTTGTAGCTCATGAGATTCTGCGTAAAAAATGTGTTTTCTGATTTTTTAGTAGAACCAATAGTTTGGGAGTTACTTTGAATTTTGGGCGAAGAAATATTATAGCCAGTGTTTAGAGAGTGATAAATTCTATTTGAAGAAATCAGATAAATTCACCTCGATTCAATGGATCTTTATTCACAACGACGCTTTTATTATCCGTGTTATCCTCTCCAGCGGCTTCAGCAAACTCAATGTCCCCCAGATGTAAAATAGCCGCTAATACTGCGTAAACAGTATCCACCTCGGCATCACGAAATCCAAGTACTTTGAAGCCCTTTTTTATTTCGTAAAATTTATCTATGTGGGCTTTGCTTGCGCGAACCTTATCGGTTAAGTATCTGTGATTGCTCCGGAGCAAGTAGTCCAGGTGAAATTCATCCAGACGATTGTCCGCCTCCAGGCCGTCGTACATGTAATAAAATATGTGGAAATTTCGCTCGCCACTGGAAGTTTCAATAAAATTATGGAAATTCATTGGCGGATTTTTGTTGTCGAGCGAGTGGGGGGCCTGAATTAAATTCCAGTCAAACCGGATTTTAATTCAGGCCTTAAATTTAGGTTCTGGCTTAGATTCAGGTCGTGATTGAAGTCTTAGAGAACTAATGCCTCGTGAACAAGGAATTTTTCGTCTTGAGACCAGTTTTTTTTGATAAAAAAAATTTTTAACTTCATAATTAGAAGCTTAGATTTAGATTTAATGTTTGCAATTGTTTAAGACAATCGTAATTGGCTCAATTAGAGACGTCTGGATCATTAGAGATGTGGGAATTTTTAACTATTTTTTTTTTTGTGGAGGAAAAAATACTTACGCCGCTTGGGCGACGACCCTCGACTGCTCCAAGAGATAGACAGCAATCCTAGCCCCAGTGACTTTACCACCTCTGGTCATAGTTAAATCCAAGTACTTTCCAAATCTGGATGAGTTGGCGTTGATACCAGTTGTGGCATTGCCAAATGCCTCCATTATTGGATTTATCTGTAGTATCTGCTCCTCGAGATTTCTATTCGGTGCTTTACTCAAGTAAACCAATTGTTTAAGTAATAAATTTGCACTCTCAGTTTTACCAGCCCCCGATTCACCACTTATTATGATTGCCTGGTTCTGGCGTTGATGGAGTAGTGCTTGGTAGGCGGCATCAGCCACAGCGAATATGTGGGGTGGATTGTCGGAGCGGGCTTGGCCCTTGTAACGACGCTGCTCGATGCCGGTGTAGAGGCCTAGGTTGGTGAAGGGATTCACGGCTACCAGAATGTCTCCTGGACAATTTAATGAATTAAATTATCAATTTTTTTGCCACTAAAAATTTTAATCGACGAATTGTCACGTCAGTCGTTGAAAAGTCGAAATTTTAAGGAAAAAAAATGTTCTGGGCCAACTCAATTTATTCCACAGCGAAAAAGTATTTTAAAGGATTCATTCTGCTAGCAGAATCTCCCCTGGATAATTTAATTAATTAATCAATTGATTTTTCATCGAAAATTTAAATCGCAAAGTTGTCATTTTATTCACTAGACAGTCTCAATTTTAAATGACAAAAATTCTGCTTAAATTCAGTGGGGAAAAAAAATTCAACTACTGCCGGAATGTCTCCTGGACAATTTAGACAAATTAATGAATTAATCAAGCATTTTTTCATTGCAAATTTTAATTGACAATTGTCATGTTATCCATCGTAGCAGAATTTTGGAGACGAAATTGTTACCTCAAATTTACGGAAAGAAAAAATTTTCTTTGTCAAGTAAATGCGTTTAAAAATATCCACTTGACGTCTGGATATCCTCCAAAATTTCTTTTCCTCAGTTTTGAGAGCTTCGAGATTACATTCAGTGCGACAGATTTTTTTTCATCGATTGGTTCCTAAAAAAAATAGGATTGAAGTAGAAAAAAATCACCTATGTAGGTGTATATCTGTCCCTCGGAGTATCTGTGCTCCAGCTGTTCAACAATACCCTCCTCAGATAGTGTATCGAGTGCAGCAAGGTCATCGAAATAAATTTTCTTGGCCGCAACCTTTCTATCGCACTTCAATTTCCCATGCTTTGTCGTTATTTCCGGCTGCCTGTGCACTCGCCCCTCCTCCCTCTGTCTACGTATTTCCCTTTGTAGTTCCTCTCTGACGCGCTCATCAAAACAATCAACAGACTTTAGGAGTGGATGCTCTTGTAGCTCACTGGTGAAGGGTCGATGCTCCAGATCTTTGACGAGACATTCGCCGATGAAGTCGGACATCTCGGGCCGATGGAGTTCCGGATTTTTTAGCCGCGGGGGTGGATTGCGGGGAATTTGGAAGAGGGCACGCATCGGGTGGAGCTCGGCGAGGGGTGGATCGCCCTCGGCTAATTCAATTGTTGTTATTCCCACTGACCAGACGTCGCAGCGACAGTCGTAGGACGAGTCCAGTTGTTGTTCACATGCGATTACCTGGGCATTCGAGAATTCTTTAACATTTTTTTTCAAGGGCTTGGGGACTTCAGTTTTCCGAGGGTATTTTTTTTTTTTTTTGTGGAGTTGGCCTGATGTTGAGCTCTTCGATTTATTGATTCAATTAATGTTAACGTTCATATTCGACAATTGATAATCAATATCGAGTCAATCTAGTCGGGGTTGTCAACGGCCTTGACTAGACCTCGTCATCGAGAGTATGACATTTAGTCTGAAATTTAATTAGCGGAAAATCAATTTTGTGGTAGCGACTGGCTGGGATAGACAAGTTTTTTTTTTACCCTGGGATTATTGCTTTGAATATTTGAATTGGGACAGTAGAATTTTTCATCAGAATTTCCTGAAAATTGTCGAGTTAAATTGGTTGGGAAAAATTGTAAAATCAGAATTAATTATTGTTAGAAAATAATTAGATTTTTCGAGAGGCAAATTTTTTTCTCCATTTTCTATTCGTAAATAAATGATAACTAAGGTTTCCAAAATGTGCAATTATTGTTATTGAATCTCCCGGTAATAATTTTTAACGCAATTAATTTTCCCTGGAATTCCAAGGAATTTTGTCGCTAAAACTTATAAAAACTGGAAATTTTAGATTCATCGCCCTCTGAAAATTAATAGAAATCCAGAAGCTCCCGGACAACGAACTGAATAAAATTTCAGGAACGGAAAAAAATTCTTATCAAGGAATTTACATTTTGACATTATTAAAAATGCTGAAATTTTGGATTTTGAATTATCGGGCGCATCGAATTTTTTAGAGCCAACTAAATAACAGAAATTTACGTCCATAATTTATCTTTAAATTCACGTCCCAAGGAATATTTAATTGATGAAATTTTTTCTCAATTTAAATTCAGTATTCCTGTCTTAAAAATTATCAGATAAATTGTTCCTGAAATTTTATTCTCTCTTTCTTTTAAGAATTTATTCTCAAGTGAGACTAATAAAATGTGATTGACCTCTGGTGCCATCCAATAAGGAGTGCCCACTGACGTATTTTTCCTAGCTAATGTCATAGCCAAGTGCGATGAAACACCAAAATCCACTAATTTTATGGCACCATCCTCGGTAAGGAGAATATTGTGGCCTTTGACGTCTCGGTGCATGCAGTGATTGGTATGCAAATAGACAAGCGCCTCGACGGTTTCACGAATTATGTAAGCTATTTGATTATCAGTTAAACGGCTTCCTCGCTTCTTCAGCCCTTGGACCAGATCCGTAACAGCACCGCCAGTGCACAGCTAAAAATAATATTCAATTTTATTTGTGAATTATTTGCGCAACTTTCTCACTCAACCGCACAACTGTTGGGCAATTATTTTTTGGCAAATTGTTGAGGGGGGGGCGTCGGGGGGTTCTTCTGAATTATTTGTTTACCTCCATAGCGAACCAGAGCTGATCCTCGTCCTGTCCGATACTACCTCGCTTCATGAATAAACCGTAGAAGAGGGGAATATTTGGGTGGGAGCTCAGGTCCCGCAGAATCAGGTACTCCTCCTCGATTTCCTCAATGTTGTCAGCGATATTCTCCAGAATTTTAATTGCCACTCGGTGATTTTTTGTTTTATCACGCGCCGCGTACACTTCGCCGTAGGTACCCTCGCCTATTAATTCTTCGAGGGTAAAGCGAGCCTCGGGAGTTGGTATCACGTCGAAATCAATGTGGGAGCTCAGACCGCGATAGGCCAGATTGCCCGTTCCACTCTTCGCTATTTCTGATTTTTTTAAAAAGAAATTTGGGGGAAATTATGGGGTCATTTTTTCTCTGAGGGGGATTGGCGCTGGAAGGAAGGGGTTTAGAAAAAAATGTCATAAAATGATTTTTGTGGGGAATTTTGTGAGCTACAAAAAGTATTTTATGACATTTTTTTGTTAATCCAAAAATTTGGGAGATTTTTGCCCAAGAAGTTGGGGAAGAATTGGATGATTTCGTAGATTTTTATCAGACTCAAATTAATTTGCTAATTCTGGTGGGAATAACTTGGAAACTATTGGAGAACGAAAAAAATGTTGCAATAACTTTTTGTAAATAATTTGAAGTGCTACAAAAATGATTTTTTCACATTTTCACTTAAATCCAATAGTTTGCGAGATATTCGCCAAATAATTTCAATTCCAATCGCCTCTCAGTAAAAAATCGTTATGAAACTCATAACTACATTGAGAAAAATGAAAGTACCCATGATATCCATGTCACGTTATGATTTACACCAGTACGTGCTAGCATAAGTCACAAATATCAACTGAACTTCTCCAACTTCCATCCTGAGGCCCAAGAGATACCTGTTAACCGCTCAAATGAGATTACGTACGTCAGGCCGGCGCAGTTGTCATTGTCGTTCAATTCCCATTGATTTTTAGTGCAAATGCCTAACTCAATTGTCCAGCAGAGAAACAATAAAAAAATCAAATATACAATACACCTCGAGCAGAAAATAATATCCTCCCAGACCGAATGATTCCCGGAGTAAATACCACTGATATCTTCGCGTCTAAAACTTTGCAATTGACGCAGTATTTTTTAATGACTTCTTTGAAACGTAAAATTGGGCGTGTTGGAATGATTCAGTACTGCAAGGACGGCCTATTGAATGTTGTAATTAACACATTCCTGTCCTGGAAGTACCCAAGCGTAAAATAATAAAAAAAAAAAAATCCATTCGCTTTGCCAATTTGTCCAAGAAATTTTTACACATGAAAATCATTATTTTCGCTATTTAATTGATCTAATTAAAATCATTATTCATAAACAAATTAACATTAATATTTGTCAAAATATTAATCTTCATTTTTCACTTCATTACAATTGAATTAATTATTGACAACAAAAATTCATAAAATTGTGAAACTATTTTTAATCAATTGCAGCTCAATTATTGTCGATTAATGGGTTAAAAAAAATTAAACTAAAAATACTGTCTTCCACCCACGAAAATAGGCGAGAATGCCAATTAATTTCCCACAATTTGTCGTATTGCAGAGGTCAATTGAGATCAAACGGCAGAAAGAGGGGGGGGGGGGGGGGGAAGGGGGGGGGGGGAAAGCGGATTAATAGGGTTTCAGATCTTCTCCACTTCCTCTCCCCTCCTTCCACTCCTGTCACTTCTGTTTACCTTCTCCTTACGCAATTTACCTCCCCCCCTCCCTTTTCCACACGCAAATCGCGTGAATGATGTGCGATAATACATCAGTTGTTCCCACTGTGGCTTCGCCATGTGACTCATCTAGTTTACAACGAAATGATTGAACAATCGGGATCGTAGTCGTGGCAACCCATTCCCTCGTTTTATTATTCTCCGATGATGGGGTGCGGGGGTGGGAGGGGGGGTGGAGAAAGGGAGGGAGGGAGAGGCCTCCCTATAGCCAACAATCTTATCCTATTTATCGCTGGCTCATGGTGCATTGCTGATGAATTATGCCGACACAATATTCAAAGTCTTCTCGCAGTGCGACGCAGTGACCTTGATTCGTTGCACTCTCTCGATGCATAGCGTGACCGTTGAAGGAGAGAATGAGCACTCGTGGTGGTTTATTCTAGTGATTTTTGTTATTTATTGTTTATTTTTGTTGTCGATTGTCATTGGATTGTCGTGGGCCATCATTTCTGATTTGTCTCGTTGTCGGGAATTTATTGAGAGGGCGTGGAAAATCCTCGACTCGAACTTTCAGTTGTTCAGTTTTTTAGGAAGTGAGAGAAAAAATTGAGTTTGAACCTGATTTTAAATCTAGATTGGCAGGTGGAAGCCTGAATTCATATCGCGTCTTAGGCTGACCTGACCTGACCTCTCACCATAAAATTACAAAAAAAAAAATTGCCTTTAAAATTGCAGAGCTGAATGACTATTCTAGATAAGCCTGAGTACACTCATTAATTGCGATAGAATCAGCTGCTGTTGTTAATTAAATAATCTCCCATAAAATTTAAAAACATCGCGAGGAATGATAACTGGCTGAGACAGTTTATTGACTGTCGCTACAAAGCCCCTATTACTCACACATAATCTCCCTTGAACCGTAATGATTCACGCGACGAGTCGTCGACGTCTGCTTTCCATAGTAAAATAATAAAAAAAAGAGAAAGATAGGGAGGGAGGAGGGAGAAAAATGGGGAAACGATGCCTGATAAAACGAGATTTTCTATCAACAATGGGATCTACTGTGCTAAAGCATGAAAAGTCGATACTCATCGACCTTGCCGACCCTATATCCATGTTAACAACAGCCAATCCAATGCCCCAATGGCTTTCATGCCAAGCAAAACTGGCAAGTTTCGATCGTATGTCGATGTAGGCATTGCAGTTGAAGAATTATCCTGTTTTTTTTTTTTTTTTCTATCGTAGTTTATTCATAGGATAGGGTATCGATTTCAAAGGGGGGGCCTTATCCTACATTTCTTATTCCTCTTGATGTCTCAATGCAAAAGACAAATAAAATTATTGGGAAGTAAAGAACATTAGATTTTTAATTATATAATTTTCTATTATTTTCTCATGCGTCTCCAATAACTCATTAAATTGGCGTTATAAAAGTCGTCTTTCTTTAACATCAAAAACAATTGTTGAAAAAAAATTGCCTTTGGATTTTTTTGATTATTATTCGCCTACTTTTTCCAGATTTTTTAACAAGAATTTTAATTTTTGCGTTCTATGGAAATAATTGACAAATTTTTATATATTCTTTATTCAAGAATTTATTATATGAAAATATCTAGAGCCATTGGTGTCCTAATTTTTATTTTATGATTCCACTAATGAAATAATAATTGAGAAAATAATCTGATAGATTTTTGGTTCTTTTATTTTCTGAACGTAAACAATTAAAATTATTATTAGGATTTAATAGAAAATAGTCGGATAAAAATGGGTTTCATTTCCGGCGGGCTGCTCTCGTTAATCCTCCAGAAATTTTATCGGCCTCTTGGCTCAGATGAGAGTAATATAAGACGTATGGGGATAATATGTCACATGAAGTCAACATACGTTCGTATTTTTATGTACCAATTTTTTTTTTCAAGTTTCATGTGACAGTAGTAACCGCAAACAAGTCCCAGTACTTGTCATCACGAAACTCCTCATGGTATTGTATTTCAAGGCTGTGGTTAATTTCACATGCAGTAGAAGCTCTTCATTACATTTATTATTCATTAAAAAGTATGACTCATGGTGTATCCAATGTAGATAAAAGAAACATTTAGTCCTACTATCGCTAACTCACCTGATAATCTACAGTAGCTGTACTCCAGATAGCGTGATTATATTTTTATTGTCTTCTGATACTCGAGGGATTACAGTTAAAGCCTCATAATGAGGTGGTAAATTATTTTGTTTACCAGCTCCCTCATTTTTTCCTGTTATTTTTTGTGAGAATTTGTTTAATTACCATTAACTTATCGACAGATAGGAAATCTCGTTTTACGTATCTACAGGAAATTACAATGTTTGGATTTCTTAAAATGATCAGCTGTCGACAAATTGATAATTTTTTTTAGTAAAATTCAAAAAAGTCATTAGTTAATTGACACTTTAATGAGTAGCGCTCATCAGGGCATTCTCGGGTTATTAAGGGTAAGGGTATAATGAATAATTGAAATAGAAAAAGCCTGTTAATTTGAGATTCATTTATTTTCCATTTTTTTTTTTCGAAATTCTTTTTTTCTCTTTCATCCCTCCAATCTTCTCTCGTCAATAATTTTTTTTTTTGTACAAGATTGATCACTCACGGGCAAAAAATAACGTCTACATTTATATATTTACATGAAACTGTGATGACTCGGTAAAATTATGAAAATGAAAATATATCAATGGTAGAGTTATGATTAATTTTTTATACAGACTCATCATCGGTACTTTTGTTCTTTGCTGCTCGATTTATTTATCCTTACTAATAATAATATAAGTATTGCGTATACGATTAATGCTGGACCACTTGTTCACCATAACCTGGTCGAGATTTGTTTCATTTTCTTTGTAAAAAATAATAAATAGATTAAAATGATGGGAGAGCTTGTACATGAACAAAAGTACAGCAATACGATAATAAATTAATTAAATGTGAAAGCTTTGTCGGGCATTGAGAGTTACCCTGAAGCTGACCAACGAATTTAGTAGACGTTGGGCCTTAGATTTGTGTGGTGACTGTACCTCCCGGGCCCAAAGTCCCAGAGAAAATAATTTTCTTCCAGAAAAAAATATTTTTTTTTACTCCAAAAATTATTTCCATTTTTGGAAATAAAAAAAATTGTCGGCTCGTGCAATCAGTTTAAGAATTTTCTACCCCAGAAATCAATGAACGAAGATTAAAAATGATTGACCAATCGCATGAATACTATTCCAATTGAGCGTTCGTTCAACGATTTTTTTTTTCTTAAACACGTGTGGAATTTGGGCCCGAAGGGGGGACAGTCCCCACTAAAATCTATTTTACAGGGCCTGTTAACTTCAGGGCTATGTACTGAGATTCATTCAATATCATTAAATTTTTCATAAAAAAGTATAAATAAACAGTTCCCACTTTATTATTCCAGCTCTCATTATGAGTTTCAGTGAATGTAATTACAATTCCAGACAGATCGACATATTTTAAAAATGTAATCTCGTGTTAAATTTTCTTTTTCCGGGAAATACTGAGTGGGAAGATTAAAATAGAGAGTGCGAAATAATTCTCACAATCGGCAGTGAATTAATTCAATTGCGGGCGAGTGCGGGTGACAAATTTTTTCTGCAATTACTAACAATATTCTCTCGTGAATTATAAATATTCGAGGTCTTGAAAATCTCCGGAAATCAATTGTTGAAAAGACCAGCCAATTTTGGTGGCAAGTCAATTTTGTTTAATTAAAAAAAAGGTAGAGTGGACAGTAACAAATTATTCATTTACATTCCCTTGAATCTATTTGCAGCTGATAAGGAGAACCTGGAATTCCTCATTCATTATTTTATCTCGGTAAACCACAATTGAAATTAATGAGAAATGCCGCAGTATTTTCTGACCGATGAGAATTATTCCGACCTATCCAACGACAATCATCTAATTATGACAATATGAGATACATAAAAAAAATGTACAATGATAAATAATCCCATCAATAGAAATAATCTTTCCTCATCGATGACCTCTGTCACCTCTTGGCATATTCAAATTGGTACTTGTGATGCTCTCGTGCACCACTAGACTATTTTCACTCTCATCGATGTACGAGGGGCAAGGGCATATCCAACAATCCCAGTGTCACGTCACTGCTGTCACACGTGCGCATGACACTGGGCGAAAAATCCTCAATTTCCTCGTCCTCGTAGTATCCACTGAGTTGAAAAAAAAAGTGGCTTTTCACAGAGAACATTGACTTGAGTAAGAAAATATTCTCCTCTCAATATTTCTTTGTCATCAAATGTTTATACCTCAACAGAGGAAGTCTTTTAATCAAAAATTCTAAAAAAAACAATCAAGAACATAAACTAAATTAATTTATTAAGTAAAGTAAATTAACTTAATTTATTCAGTGACTTAACTTATTAAACTCTTGCCCTGGACAATTGTTCAGTCCTCACTGTGAAAAAAATAAAATTCTACGATTTTTAAAAATTGACAAGAGAATTTTCTTTTCTCTTTCAGTCCACGATTCATCAGCTGATTATCTTGGAGAATGCTCAGGTATTGATGATGGAAAGATACGACGGGTAAGGGGGGATAACTAGAAAAGAAATTCCATAAATACTGATTTCTCTATTCTACATGATGAATTTGTTCTGCCATGTGATAATAATATAAACATAAACAATATAAAATAGAAAGATCATTTGTCGAGCATTCCGTGGAAATTGTACTGACGTTCCATCAACAATTCGAATGTTAAATATATGAAATTCTTAATATTCAAATATTCGAAATTCGTTTTATAGAAAATTTGTTATTTGTTTGTTTTCTTTATTTCGTCGAGTTTGATATGAAATATCTATTTAATCTGCTCTTGAGCTCATATACACCTATAGGCACATCTTCCCACTAAAAATATCAGGATGAGATGAATCGATACAACGACAGAGTGTGTATGTATTTTTTTAAAAATATGTACAGTTATTCAGTCAACGGAATCAGCGATTATTTTCGAGTCTTAAGCTAGAGATATTCGCGCTATAAAAACGGAACACACCTATAGGCATATTTAACATCTAGGCAAATTGTGGAATGGAGATGTACATTGTCTGGTAGTTTTTTTTTTTTAATATTTTCTCTTGAGGTATGAATAGAAATATCGAGGGGATGGGTTGGATAATTTTTTCTTCCCCATCTGGTTTTAGTCGTTCCGGGGCCATTGCTTGAGGTGAAAATGCGCATTTCAGAGCGCTTGAAGTTTTATTCATGAATTTCTGAGTGGAACGTACGAAAAAAAGGAGAATGGAGTTGATTTTCGTTGAATACTCCGAGATTTTTCTGGTAAAGGGAGGCAATTGTCAATACTGCCTAAATAATTTTAAAAAAAGACTGATAAGATTGTCCAGAGAATTCTCCAAATTGCCTGCTCTGATAATACCAAGAAAGATTATTTGGAGACTTCTCTGAATGTGAGATCACAAATGCCAGATAAATTTTGCCATCAAAGTCTGACTCAAGATCTCTGAATGCCATTTTCACCCCTAGAATTGGTATTTTCTAGAGTCACAATTCGTCTTTGCAAATAAAAAATTTCTCCACCTCCCCTTACCCCTCAATACTTAACCTTAGCCTTAACTTCCTCAGCGAGTCCCCCCCACTTGAGCCTGTACACCCTAGACCGCCACTGAATAATTGGATCAAGCACAGCCTGCATAAACAAATAAGGTCTCGTCATTTCACTGAGAATCCATCCGCACATAAATTCCAATTTGTCAAGTGGTAATGGACTATTCTGAACAATACACAGCATAGTCCAATCAAGCATAAACCACATGAGTATATGAACAAGATAAAAAACAAGTGAATCCCACTCGAATAGTACAGCTGCTGACCACGATGCACAAGCACCAAGAATGAGACACTCACTGAGTGGTTCCAGTAAAATAGTTGTTGGAAGCATAGCCACCCTCAATTTTGCCCATCTTCTGAGTCTCGCTTGAAATGTATTCATTTCACAGTGTCCACTATTTTGTAGTGCTGGCTGTGAGCATACAGCCATTCTCCAGCCCCTGTCAGTCAGTGATTTGGCATAAAAAAAATCCTCAGCAAGATAAACGCCAAAGGTCTTGAGTCCACCAACTTCATCGAGTGGTGCTTTTCGAATGAGTGCTGACATTCCTGTATGACAATTGATTCTCAATACATCAGCAGCCAAATACATTCTCGATTGCACAGTACCAAAGTAAATTTTCTCGTAGGCCGCGGCGAAGCCACTTCTGTCGCAGGTAAATGGAAGCTGATGAACAAGCCCAACCTTGTCAGTCATGTAGCCAACCATGTCGAGGAGTGTGTCCTCCTTCATTCTAATACCACTATCACTTATAAGTATTAACTCGTATTTGGCAGCCTCGTATGCTGGATGCATGTTGTTAATTTTTGGATTAACCCCAACACGACAGCCACCAATGAACAGTCTAGTCTCTACATTAGTGTAATTCTCCATTAGTTTACGTACAAGCATGAGAACTGGATCTGACTCGTCCTCGACGCAAAATAATATCTCGTAGGTTGGATAATCGAGGGTGAAGAATGTCTCCAAATTGCTGAATAAATTTGGATCAATGCCCATCAGGGGCTTGAGTATTGATACACCTGGTAGGGGTATCTCGTAGCTATTTGGCACCTGTTGGGATTTACGATGTAATTTCCAACGGCCACATATCAGGGCCAGTATGTGGACTATCCAGAGGCACACCCAGAAAATCATGAAGAACACTGCGAACCCGTACAGGGTGTATACAGCAGGGCTCATCTTCCTACTTGGAGACACTTTGGGCTTTGTTTTCTTTACTTTTATTTCTTGTCTCGAGATGCTGGTGATGCTGGAGCCTACTGGCCAATTGGTATCATTGTTTTATTGGTTTGGCGCTTTCCGGCCGCTTAACGACGTGGGGATGCTTGGCTTTTTTTTCTCTTGTTGGTTATTCTGAAGGGCTTGATTGCTCGGTTGTACTTCAATCTCACTGTTGGACACTGGGGCCTCGTCGTCATCCCTGATGTGTTTTTGGAATGTTGGAGGGGGATGGTTAGAGGCGTTGATTTGGGAGTGATCGGAAATTTTGGGGACTGCTGGGGTGAGAGATCATTTGGCTGATGCGTCGATGGCTCTCGGGATATTCTCTTGGCTCTCTTGGCGTCAAAACTCACCGGCTGTGTCCCTCTGCATTTTGTCTTTGTTGAGATTCTACGGAAATTTTTTTATCTTTGGGGTTGTTGTTTTTTTTTTTGCTTTTTTGTCTTTTGGTCACTTGGGGTAATTGGCTTGGGGGAAAAATGTTGGGATCCTCTGGCTGGGGAGACACTCGCGATTGCTCACGTCGATTTAGTCGATTGGATATGGAAAGTTTGCACTGGGTATAAGATATTGATGGATGGAAATGAGCCGGAGGCACTCGGCACTCGGTTACCACAAACTTTTGGTGAATAATTAATCGGTGATTATTCGCTAGTCACTGGGAAATGACGAGTCGATTGGGACCGTAGGGGGGTTATTTGGCGTCGGGCTGCCTACAATTGCATGTGACAGCCGGCCTCGGGAGTCGATGCGTATGATGCAGCGGCGGTCTTCAGTTGCACTTTTGAGGGTGTGGGTGAGGCTGACTGGCGGTGGGGGGGTGTATTTTGTGGGTATGTGTATGTGGGTGTGAGCCGACGGAGACGCGGGATTGTCCGTGCAGGTCGACTATCGACTGCCAACTGATATCGACGAAATCTTCGTGGGGTTCGGGGCTTCTCTTGGTGTTGGGTAGCTTTCGAGGTGGTGGTGACATCTAGCGGACAGCCTCGTAAGGAAGTACGTGGGGTTACCGACTGGAGAGGGCCGGGGACTCCCCGGGGAATTTTAATTTTCTTGAGAATCTAATTTTTTTCCTAACTTCGTTAGAGCTTCAGTTGTATTCCTAAAATGTCAATTAATTCAGATTTTTGGGAAATTATAGGGCAATCGGAGAATTGAAGAAGGGGGCGAACTATTATAAACAAATATTAATTTAATTAACAACAATGCTAGGACTAGAAAATTTGTGGGAAGAAAAAAAGTGAACTAATCGATTTTTTTTCATTTGTTTCGTACATCTCTTTATTGCAATCAATCACAGATTAAATCGCTGAAAATTCATTATGTCTCATCGAACATTATAAACATCAATATAGTAATTATTTAATCGACAGACACATAGTAATGATACAAAGACTTGTTTTCTCGATGATTGAACTCATAAACTACAATGATCACTCCATAAAATCACCATCACAACCTCGACACCTGTCATTATCTGACTTGTTCAATTAAAAAAGTAATCATCTCACTATCGAGAACATTGAATTGACAGGAGTAACAAATTCTCCTCGATTCACTCTATGAATTAATTCCACAATGATTAATACTCTTTGATACTTTAATTTTCATTTAATAGGTTTGAGTTAAAAAAATAAAGAGAACGCGTGAACATATGATTAACCAGTTTTGCTGCGAAGGCAATTGCGTGGTACTATTATCAATGATTCTCGATAACTACAGGTTTAATAATAGGGTTTTTTTTCGTCTTCTTAAAAATTATAAATAATTATAGATTGCATTGATGAATGACTACAACGATTGACCATACATTTTGATGATTATCTCATCATTTCGAATCATGAAGTTGACCAATTATGCATTGGATGATTTTTTTTTTCTCTCGTCAACTTCAGGTGAGAATGTGAATCAGGCGTTTAATGTAAAAAAAAAAATAATATATCTCAATTGAACATTATTGGAGATATTATGAACATTTTCTGGCCCCGGGGCCCACTCATTCGCGCAGAATAATTTTTTTTTCACTCACTCAATATTGAAAAAATGCCTCAAAGACATGTTTACAGTTCTCATTACACAACAAATTTGTTTTTTAAAGTAAAAGTCTTGTAATTATCGTGAAAGTGGCTCCTATAGACGTTTAAATTGGTTTTTATATACAATATGAACAGATATTTCATGGCAATTCTCCTCAATGATGTCTTAAACCTAAAATAAACAGTTTGCGATAGTAAAAATAATTTGAAATTCAACAATAGAAAATAATTGGTCCATCGTAATGAGAAGAAAAGAATTTTTGATGATAAATATCAATAAATCGGGGGCGTTCAATTAAATCATTCGCAGTTTTCTCGAACCATTTTCTTTTTTTTTTATACTGCTAAAGCACTTTATCGTCCGTAACATTTGACCCTTAATTAATAATTAATTATATTTATATATATATATATTTTTTTCATCACAGCATAAAAAGAGTTGCAAAAGCATTTCAATGAACAAATCAACAAGACAATTGAGGGAATTATGATAATAATTCAATCGATTTGCTGGTGTCTCTCAATTTTACAAGTGAAGATTCTCAGTAATTTATCAAATGTATCGAATCTTCGCTTGACAAACCGCTCTCAAATTACCGTATTAACTGGATTATTAGGCTCAATAAAATTATCGCTCTCCATAGGATTAGATTGTCGTTGGGCTTTGGGTATTTCGCTTCTGTTGTCTGTTGTGAGTTTGAAATTGTGTTTATCCACGTGGGCAAGCTCAATGGGCAGATATATTGTTCTACAGTGATCAATATCAGCGCGACACAGTGGACAACGTTCACATCTACGTGCACAATCCAAACATGCCACGGCATGACCGCAGGGAAATAGCGCTGTGTCCAGGCTACGGTCCATGCATATACGGCATAACATGGCATCTAACAAGCGGGCCAGACACTCGCGAGACTCCTGAAATTAATAATTTTATTTGTTAAAGTGATATGTCGCGTAATGTCTCGTTCAATGTTGGTGCCAATATTTTTTTGGGGGTGAAAAAAAATCGATTATCTTGGAATTGAAAGGATTCACGAGAAAATGACAATAGGATTTTTTGTTGGCCATCTAATTCTGCAGATATAATTTCTTATCGTTTTTTTTCCTACATGCGATCGTTACTGAGATAGTTAGGCATTTAGACAAGATCCGGGGAGTTTAGATTTTCACTGGATTGATCTAGAATAATGGGAATATCTTCAAGTTGAGCGGATTTGCGAGAAAATGAGAGAAGAGACATTTTGTGTATGAGAATATTCTCTACAAAAAATGTCCAGGGATATTTTTGCTACAATGGAGCACTGCCGAGATAGAATTGAATTTAACGGGACGTGAGTTGAATTGGTCGATTTCACTTTACGACTTTATTCTGGAAAAATACGATAATCTTGGAATTGAGGGGGTTTACGGGAAAATGTCAGAATAGTTTTTCTTCAGCTGATAAAGTACTCTACAAAAAAGGCCTTACGATATTTTCTCTCAGACTCCATCATATCAGGATAATTTTCAATTTAACAAGCCGTGTAAACTGCTCTCATAAAATCCGCTTATCATGGGCTCGAGTGATTTAACCAGAGCGTGTCGAGAACCCTTTCAGTGTAGCCCATAAAATCCTCACGAAAAAAATGTTTAAATTCTTAAAATTCTAGAGTGAAAGGACCTCTCTAAACCGATCTTTTCTCCCATCTCCCAACTTCATCAAAAAATAATTCGATTATTAAGAAATTATTGGAATAAAACAAGTCTCGTGCCCCTAAAAAATTGCCCAAAGTTTGAAATACTCGCAAGAAAAATCCCCGACATTTTCTGGCACCCGCTTGTTTATCGGGATAATCCCTGGGGTGGGTGAGGGCCCTTAAAAAACAATTAAAAAATGCTTACTTTGCACTTGGGATTCTCGCAATCCCCACAGTCATGTTTATCCATCGTCTGACTGGCCTCGGGAAGCCCGATATTTGTAGTTTCACAGTACAATGCCCTCCTGGCGTTATCGTAGACCTCTCGACAAGTTCTCCTGATATCGAATACATATTTTTTCCCGAGTGTGGAGTCTTCATTAAAAATAGAGATAATAGTACCCTGAAATAAACAGAAAAAAAATTGCATAAAAATTCAAAATCCGCGAAAAGTAATTGTTTTTCCCTTGCAAATGGAAATATTGAAATTGTTCGACATTTTTTTCAACGTCCACTTTGATTTTATTCTAACAAATTGCAGGATCGAATTAAAAAAATTTTTTTAATGGGACATTTAACGATAATTCATTCTTAAAGGTAATTAAATTGTATTTTTGGAATTGTCAATTTATGGATTTCTAATGTTGATAACTGTCAGAATTCCATCACCATCAGCGTGGGAATTTATTAAAAATATTGTTGAAGCTGTTGAGAATATTGGAGGCAATGCAAATGATTTTTGGGTGAATATGGGCGATTTAGGAATTATTAGAATAATAAATACCTTGAGATCGCGTATGAATTGTGCTGTTACTGCACTCCTCACTGTTTCGCAGCTGTAAAAGGCGTGTTTCTCAGTTATTGCCCGATACAATCCACTTGCTGATTGACTAGAGTCCAATTTGAAGTCCAGAGAGGTTTCCTCACCATCCAGGGACAGGTAAATTAGATGAAACATTCGTCTCTGTGATGTAGCACTTTGAATTGCTGTGTATGGAATACTAGAACAATAGAATTAATTTTAATTAGTTGATTATATTAATATAACTATCGTGTGAATGTTGGAGGAATTTTATATGACTGTCAGCGGAGTTGTTACATTCTCACAGTCTCCAATAATTTCGATTTTCAATAACTCAAGTCAATAGAAATTCGAGGTTCAATATTTGAAATGACATTCAATATGATGGAGCTCTCGTTTCTATTCAAAGAATGCACAGAATCCCAGAATCTCGGATGTCTCTCACTGGATATTTCAATTGGAAATTCATATAATATACTTCTCAGGAATTACTCGGTTCAATTACTTGAATTTTCTATTGTACATATTTAATTTCAATTTCTTCAAACCTTTATCTTCATTAAAATCCAATTTACAATTCTAAAAATACATTAACAAATTTTATTGCTCTCGCAGTGGATGCGAAAGATTCCCCAAATTCTCGAATACTATTTAGTAATATTTAAAGACTAATTTAAATCGGAGATGCAGATTACGATAAAAATTCATGTCATTAAATTCTCATTTCTCGTTATCTGTAATTTTTTAGAGTGAACAATTTTTTTTTCTACTCAACTTTATTCTAAAATAGATATTTTATTTTTATATCACTCAAAAAATTCACTAATTCACCAGTTAATTAAATTTCGACACTCACTATTTTAAATGAAATTCAATAATCGCTTCCACGATCTGCGGATTTTCATGGATATTGCCTCTAACAAAATCCTCCTGACATTTTATTTTTCCCTCAATCCACTGCAAACATTTACCCCCTCCCCCTCCCTCTCTCTAAATTCTGCAATAACCCAGAATTTCAATGGCTCAACTCAATTGAAATGCAGCATTAAACATTTAAAATGAAATTCTATAATAGCTCCCCCATTCATATAAAAATGAATAGAATTCCGGAATCTCTCGCCCGATTTCAATTGAAAATTCGTGTAATTAAATTCTCATGCCTAGGTGGCTCTCGTATTACTCGATTTTTTTTTAATTATCAACGCATCAAATATCTCTTCTTACGTTCATCAGAATGACTTGAGTACAAAGGATTTCATTTCAATTCACTGTAGAAAATGAAAGTCGAATTTTCAACTCGATAGCTCAACCGACTCTTTCTCGATACTAAAACTTTTTTAATTACAAGTTCGCAATGGGGTTTAACATTTTTTTGCTTTCCTTTTTTGTTTTCTTTTTTGTGCCCCACTCATTCTCCTCAGTTTTCCTCATTATCCGGGCGGTACCGGGGGGGGAGGGGAGCTGGGGATGATCGTCCTTTGTGGGTGGGGGTTTAAATGTTGACTCGAAAACGTACTTTTGTTTCTCATCGTTGTCCCCTCGATAAACCGTAATTCCGTGAGGTCCAACGCCAATCATTGACACAGCATTTGACCCGAATTTACTGTGAAACATTTCCTGGCCGAATGTGTCCAAATTGGAGACTTCCTTGAGGAGCCAGTACTCGGCTGTTGAGGACTTCATACCCTGGAGTAATTTAGAACTTATGAGTATCCGTTGGTAATCACAAATCAGATATTACAGTTGTCGTTGTCGGGGGGTATTTATTTTTGTATCCAATATAATCGTATATTTAGGATAAAATAATTTATCGGGACAACATTACAAGGATTTGCAACTAATCTAGTTTTTTTCCTTTAAGTAATTCAATTCAAATCAATTGCCAATTACTTTATCCAATTTATATAATAAAATAAATTGCGCAATTGATTTAATAAAATAAATTGCGCAATTGATTTAATAAAATAAATTGCGCAATGGATTTAATAAAATAAATTGCGCAATTGATTTAATAAAATAGAGATTACTTGAAACTCTTAAGAATTTTGACTAAAGGGGATTACAGGCGGAATTGATTTTTTCATTAATTAAATAAGAAATAATTTTTAATAAAAGATTAAGATCCATAGAATGTTTAAAGAGGCATAAAAAAATTTTTTATGTCTCGTTAAAATTCGTTTTATGATGTCATTTCTGGCGAGGTCTAGTTATCGATGCATTTGGGGTTTAACTAAACTCATTGAAACTAAAATAGCAACTCACTTTGATCTCCTTGTGCTGCTGGATGATTCTATGCAGGAAGTCATTAGGTTTCGGGTCACAGGGCTTATCAGGTTGTATCTGACAGCACTGGGAATAGAGACCGTGGGGTGGTGACAGAGGATCGTAATCCCCAGCCTCGGCTTGAGCTACCAGAGCAACAAGACGCGCCACTGAACACCAATCTGGCACTTTGAGACGGCCCTCAACAAGTTCAAGACGCGAGTGAAGGTAGAATTGATGTCTGTGGGGATTTTTCAAATGGATTTTTAGATACAGAATTTTATATTTTCACATGATGGCACGGGGGGGGGATAACTGATAAATCCTTGTGACATTTCTGTCAAGGATTGGAATTTATTGTGGGTTGTCTCGGGAATTCTTGTCCCATCGAGCCTCAACAAATTCTGGGAGAAAATTTCTATCGCAAATTCAGCGGATTTTTTTGTTTTTCATTTTGACTAATGAAATAAATCCAGTCATTTTGGGATTTTACTTGAATATCAGGAATTGTTTTACAAAATTATTATCGAAGGATTGAATTGAATAATTAAAAATAGTGACGTTAAATGAATAAACAATTTTGTAAATTAACAGAGTGATTTAACATCCATAAATACCACTCAAATAATTCACCTGGTGGCCTCCTGGAGCAACAGGTGCGGTGGTACCCAAAATTTCACCCTCAGTGCGAACCTGAGAGGTGCAACACCACCACCACCCCCAGTCTGGCGATCAATGGGATTTCTCAGATTGAGCCACAACTCCTCACCCTTGGCGCTCTGATACTTCAATCCAAAATAATCGCACTCTTTGCTGATGCCCAAGCAATTGCACGCCTGGAAAATGCCAAATAATTTCCAAATTTTCATAAATAATTGGCTCGACAAACCCCAGACGACAGACTTAATAATTTAATATGCATTAATAAACATGAAGTTGGGGGTGATGGGGGAGGGATGTTTGGGGATGGGTGGGAGTATACCCGGGGCTATAAACTAAAATAAACGTCAGAGAGTTGAGGTGGAGAATGGAAAAGTTGGTACGTTCAAGTTTTCCGTTCGTGTCTCTGCAAACCCCGGAGAAAAGCGCAAAGTCAAGTGCCAACTTTTGGTCTCCAGCGCTGGATTCTCTGGCTTTTTTTTTTGCTAGGTTTTTTTTTTTACTCTTCTGGAAAATTCCAGAAGAGCAAAGAAAGAGTTCACTCCGCAAGTTTGGGTGGGGAGGGCCCTCCTCCCTCAAACCACTCGATATCCGAACGGAAAAGTGGAAAATCGTGGCAAATGGAAACTCTTATCTGATAACAAATGATTCCCAGGTTTTTCTCTTTTTTTCTCTCTCTCTCTCTCTCTCTCTCTCTCTCTCTCTCTCTCTCTCTCTCTCTCTCTCTCTCTCTCTCTCCCCCCCCCTCCGGGCGTGGGCGTTGGGTGGAGAATTTTGAGAGTAATTGAGCGAGAAATTTCGAGTGCGGCGAGGAATGCAAAAATTATTCATCGAACTTTTGAGGTAATTGGGGGGATGTTTGAAGGTGAATATCTGGACATCCGCTGAGTGGAATTTGATAAATTTGGGATCGATGTTAACGTTTTTTTTAAGCTTCAAAATTCGACCTTACTCAATTAAATCGCTTCGTCAAGTCGGGAAATATTGAACATTTAGTCCCAATTTTCGCTTCTTAGTTTAGTTTTCTCCCTCCAGAAGCACACGATTTTCATTTACTGAGGAGCTCTCGAAATTCCTCGATACGCAATCGACTTGGGTCCCGGGTTAATGCCTTCCATGAGCAATTGACTGGGAAATTTTCGAGCGATTAAAGAAATTCACTTGGCGCTTTAAAGCCCAATTGATAATGATTTTCTCTTTTTTTTACGACACTCGTCGATAAATCCTATTGCGCACTACTCCACTCCGGAGAGACGCAGAATGAATAAAAATGACGGAAATACGCCGGATAGAATAGCAAACACAGCTGTTAAAAAAAAAAAGAATGATAAAAAAAAAGTGGTGAATTATTGAACTCACACTGGAATACGGGGGAAAAAATAAAACAGCGGTATCTGCTGCACAAGTACGTCGTTCAAATTAATGCCCGCGCAAAATACAGTATTTCATTTGAGCTCCAGGTTTAACCAGGTTTAACCGGTCCCCTACCACCCGCCTCCCAACCGCCCCGCAAAAACCGGCTCGCCCGGACGTAAACACGTCGAATCGTTTATTTTTCGAAATAGAACTTTTTACGATATTTATTTTCATTATTTTTATTTTCCAACAAATGGAGAACAAATACACACGGAATTTATTTTATTATTGACGCATCGCGTGCAATGTCTGGGGGGGGGGGGGGGGGGGGAGAGGGGGGGAAAAAATAAAACAGCGGTATCTGCTGCACAAGTACGTCGTTCAAATTAATGCCCGCGCAAAATACAGTATTTCATTTGAGCTCCAGGTTTAACCTTTTAATGAGCAATATCTCATTTTGAAGATGAACAAATATCTTCAATACATGCGCAAATTGACGTAATTTAACTCTGCCATTTAATTTTAAATGCCCTCAATTGAAAACCCAAAATGACAGTCTCGACAAGAGATAGACGTTTCAGTTTCATTAAAAAAAAAAGACTTGACTAAATCTCCAATATCCGCTGAGCAAACGGTGCGATCCAAACGACTAGTATCTCATCTTGAAGCTTGAGAAATATAAAGGATATTAAATTAATTAAATTTCCGTCTGTCAACGTCGTCGAAAATGTTAAAACAACATATTCCGCAAAAAAACGGACGTTCAGGTGTCACAAAGTGACTTGACTAAATCTCCAATAACTTCGAATTGGCCGAAGCAATTCAGACGTCTGACCGCTCATACGAAACGTCATAAAAAGCCCTTTAAAACAAGACCAATACGATCAAATTCAGCTCAGCCAAAGCCGGGATACTGCCGTCTAAACATCCTCCCCCGCTCCTGAAATAACAACCGAGTCGGGTGAGGGATAAAGTTTTGACGATTTGACGAATGCATTAACGAGTTGAATAATTTAATTCCCACTCCCTTGCTCTCGGTGTACAAACCAGCCAATTACCTTCGTTATTAACAGGCGAGAGTGGCCAGAGTGTCCACCGAGTTAGAAACAGGGATTAGTTACCCGGTTTCTCGGTTGAATTAAAGTTTTCAGGACAAGATGAGACAGTCACTGGCAATACATGAGAGGGCTCTTTCCTTTGACCAACTCTCGCTCGTTTAATCCACCAGGATATTACCACCGTCAGAGTGACGTATCACTCTACCCTCAACACTCCAGAATACTTGAGGAGCAGTGGGTTCTCTCAGTTTGGGTATAGTGCATGACAATTTATTAGGAGCGCCTGTTTGGCGCCGCTCATGAACGTTTAAGCTTGCGAGTTGTTTGGCCTCGACGAAGGTCGTGCCTTCTGTTTACCGAGTGAATTATTCGATTATAACATTGGCTCTCATTGTCTATTGTTTCGCTCGTATCAATCATCGAACTCGATATTATTTCTCCTCGGGGTATTTAATTTTTTCTTTTTCTTTTTTCATTTGTATTTTTACCTCGGCCTCCGGCGACTATTTAAACGGCAAATTGTTATTAATTATTATATAATGATTTGTTGATTGTTTAGGTTTGTTGATTGTTTAGTTTAGCAGCTCAATGGAGACTTGGTTAATTATTTCGCGAATTTAGACAATATTTCGGGGCAATTTTAGCGGGAGTGAATATTTTACTTCGGGCGATTGCTGGAAGTGTTTAATTATTTCTGTTAATTTTATTTATTGTACAAATTTAATTTTCATTGGGATACTATTTAATGCGACAGTTGCATTCAAATGGGCCATGATTAACACTTTCCTAATGGAAATTTTGTGTTGACACGAAATTTCGCGGACAATTACTTCTCAATAGACGAAATTTGCGCGACAATAATCAACTGGTCTCTCTCTCTCTCTCTCTCTCTCTCTCTCTCTCTCGGTCATTTATTTTTTTCTTCATCCTCACCTCTCGCAATTTCATTATTCTCCCGACAAATATGCGAACCGGAGCCGGTTAATTGGCTGGTAATGCGGAAAATTATGCGGCAAACACTCGTTCATTATTAAAAATTATAAATTCAATTAATTATCGGTATATCGACGTTATTATCAATGGCAAATCAATTCGGCTAGAGTAGCGACAGAGGTAGAGCATTACCTCATGATCTAGAGCCAAAATATCATTCGCGGAGTTCCCTTGCCTTCATTTTTTTACCTCACATGTTTATTCAGCCTCTCCAGATAAAAAATTCTGGACCCCCTATTCAATCTCAAGCGCCGGAGATTCTACCGGTGAAAATAATAATAAAAAAAAATTGTGTACAGAATTCATGAATATGAATTTATTGAAATGCAGGTAAAACTGGGAGGGGAGAGGGAAGAGGGGGAAAAAATTGAAGCGTAGAATTTCGCGTTTTGAATGAGACACGTGACGGTTGAAATTCAGATGGAAAAATCAACTGACACATGATGAGAATTTTTGCATTCGTTTACATTTTTCCAGAAATTACTACGGCCATTATCGGATTTCTACGGCACTTGCAATTGGAGAAATGAAGAAAAAAAAACTACATTTTCCATTTAATTTTCCATTCATTTGGACGGAGTAATAAATTGGGAAAATCCAATTTCGGGCAGTCGGGGAGTGTTTTAATTTAAAATTTCGGATAGGAAATTGTGGACTGGGAATTAATAGCGGGCCAATAATTACGATTTTGGGGCCATGGCTGTTTCTACTGGCGTTTGCCCTGTTTGCATTGGAACTACTGGTTCCAAGCGGCTATTACGGGAGAACATTTTTCGTGTTTGTCTCGGGTCAATGGAGCGATTAATTAATAAGACGAAATTAATTTGTATTTGATTTTTAATTTTTTTTTTTTACTTTCTTTGGTCGCTCGGGAGACGTCGGGAGTCGGCGGCAAATTGGATTTGGATTTTTTTTTTGATTCTCTCGGGTTTTATGGAACTGGATATTAATGGGAGTTGCCCCCATATTTTCTAATATTTCTCGACTGTCATTCCCACTAGTTCTTTACTCCTTGACGATAAATAAAACAATCAATTTCACCGATTAATCATCCACTCGGCAACAACAACCTTCAGGAACATTGGAAAATGGAGGAGAAGATTTCAAATAAATCATATCTCCACCCGAGCGAAAAATGAAACTCGATATATTTCTCGATTGGTACGCCCGATTTAAAATCCAATCACAATCTGAATGTTCATTGCATATCAATGAAAAATAAATGAAAAATAAATCAAATATTGGGAGTGTAAAAATATCCAAATGGACCTCTCTCAAAGAAAACTCCCCGGGAAATAACAATTTGTGTTTTTAATTCCCTCGAAAATTGGGAAAATCAAATTGTTTATCGTCACTTGCCAGGATTTTCTTGACCGGTTATTTAATACCAATCAAAATTGATATTACCATTTAATCGTCCAGCCTCCCTAAAATTCCCTCCAGTTTCTAAAACTAATCGACTATCAACAATTAATAAGTTAATAACTAAACAGTTACGGCAATTGACAGTAAAAAATTCAACAATTAAATTGGGGAATTTTGCTGCTGTATTGAATTACACTCTAGGCCTGAATTTGTTGTTAACGTGGGGTATGCTGTGCGTATGTACGAGTTACCGACGATAAATGAGTTGAAAGGGAAACTTGGGATATCAGAGTCAAAGCTACGGTCGTGTATGTGTACATTAACACAGGAATATAACCAGTTCTGTACTGCTGGATTATCCCATCTAGGGTGGGCCACCCACTGGTGCTGGTGGTTCCATCGTGTAGTGGCTATTACCCATTGTCCCAACATCGAATGTACCATTGCCGGGGGGGGAGTGAAGAGGGGAGGAGGGGGAGTGGGTTTACAGGCGGATGAGGAGCAAGCCTGCCCATTTCCTCGGGTCTGTGTGACTCTGGTCCAGTTGGCTCGTTGTCAATCCGATAACACAAGCCGGCAGTTAACTCTTCCCGAGATTTTTTTTTCTTCTCTCTCTCTCTCTCTCTCTCTCGGATTGACGCGATTGAACTGGGATTTTCAAATCGGGTTTTTAGAAATCTTCTGTAATTGAATTTACGGCGGATTACTCGCGAATCGCGAGAACCCTGAGGACAATCTCATTTTTTTTTGTCTGGAGGGATTCACTCAATTCGCTCGTCAGACGGGTAATGAGGAATTTGTGTAATTAATTATTCTTTGGGTATAATTAAAAATAATGAGTCAGGTTAAAATATATTGCAGGAATTTATTCAGTTAAAGTTTTTTATTTTATTCACATTCGATGCAGTGGGCGAGGCTAATTAACAATTATGTAATAATTTATATTGAGTCAATTAAAAAATTTTATGTTCCTCTGTTTATTGAGAATTAATTGGGGATATAAACATAATTATTAATTGATTTTGGGCGAATTGACCATTGGGCGGAGATGTCTTTAACATTCGGTCAATTTAAATTGAAAAATTTGGCAAAATGATAATAATTAATTCTTAACAATCAGTTATAAAAGAAAAATCAATACCTCTCGGTAACAATTTTCTACGTCTTTTCTACAATTTTTACGAGCATTCCGCAGTATACAGCCAGGGAAAACTGTCACAACAAACACATTTTATTAATTTTTTTCGAGCCAACCGTGAGTCAACGATATAACTGAATGCATGAATAAAGCAAATGTGTATTGAGCGAGTGGAAGTGAGATGGATATAGCGAAGAACGGGGCCATTGGATATATAACAAACGAGACAGAGATAGCTACCGAGGCGACTCTCGAGTCCAAAGTCCAATATCGAAAGGGGGCGGGCTGAGGGGGGACCTTAAAGTCTGTTTCTACGTGGGACATTTTCGCCTCCCGCCTCTGTATGGGTAACAAACTCCGCGTGGGTGATTACCTCACGCTCTCTCGCACGCCTCAACTCCGAGAGTTTAGGAAAAATTCGTGTGATTATGCGTCCGCCGTTGTCGGGGGGGGGGGGGGGGGGGGGGGGG